>PVJS01032660.1:0-22633 GCA_004027185.1 Glis glis | reverse complement strand
TAACACCTAACACAGCTAACTCAGCATATGTCACAAAGGAAAATTGATTGTTGTTTGGGAGATGAATTAACTTATTATTTAGTGAATATGTAAATAAAAAAGAAAAACCTAAATTTTAAACAAAATATCTCTACCCTAATTATTCATGGAGGTTTGTTTCTATTTAGTTCCCCAAAACTCACTGTTATAACTCTAAAGGTCCTTTTATTCTTATTTTTGATACATGTCTTCTTAAAAATCAGTTTTATAAACCTCCAATAATATTTAATGACTTTAATTTGTAAAAGACTCAAAGCAATCTCTGTTTCCTTCTATATACCTATTTGAGTGAAATTGCATTTAAATAACTTTTCATATTCTAACAGAATATCTTCAATTTTTGGATTTCAAAAACAAAATGCAAAAGACTTCACATTGCCCAGAAAATAGTCTTTTGAAATCTAAACTTATTATCACTAAAGTGTGAAGTTCTAATTGTATTACTTTTCATAACATATCTTCAATATAGACATCATTCCTTGCCTGAAAATTCAAGAAGTGGGAAATGGAGAGGTTCTAATGCAGGGACGATTTATGCTAAGAAGATTCTGAGTTGTCACGATTAAAAATTTTCCACCCATTATGTGAATCCTATTGATCATTGCAGGAAGCAGAAAAGTGTGCTGTTCATTGATTTTCTGTGGCTACTGAATGCATTAGGCCTGACACAGTTGATGGGTAGGCAGGTTTTCAAAGGAAACTCAGTTAAGCTAATCTTAGTTCAGAAGAATATTCACAAAGGAATAAGAAACCTTGTAATTGCAAGAGAAAATAGAAGAGTCAGAGGACTATATTATGAACCATATCAGCATAAAAATTAGACACGAGCCTTCCCTTGAGACAACAGTAAAACACATCAAGGCTTTGATGCTGTTTTTCACAAATGTAGCAATTACCGGATAAATTGGGTTTCAGCATTTCACCCTTCAGCCAAGAACGCGAAGGCAAAGCAATTAGTTCCTCTGTCTTAGCTAAGGAGAGTTATCAGAGTTCCATGAAGTTTATAAAAATATAACTGAGGAAATTGCATAATAGCACAGCACAAGTGCAATGGATGGCATGTTAATATTGGTAAATTCAACACTTTTTAATGATCTATTTCTGATTCCCTTTGTTAGTTGACTGATTCCTTAAACTACAAATGTTCATCCATGAGTTGTATCATAGACTACAAAACTAGAAAATGTGATTGAAAATTCAAATCATCAGAGTCGTATTCTACCCAGGAAATTAATTCTCCTTTTAAAATTAAAGCTAGGAAGTGTGATCTTGTACCCCTGTGGGAAGCTGTCTAAGTGACTTATTAATACATCAGAGTACAATGTTACTTCTCAGTAGTACTGGATCATGTCAAAATCCTATGTGTATTTTTCCAGTACATTAATTACCAGGCACTGTATATACCTTAGGTGAGGATTAATTAAATTAGCATAAACCAAGTGGTCTTTTATGCTCACAAACATACACTGTATATTTGGCAATCTGCCTTCTCATTTTTTCCAGACCATTTAGCATACAATCATACAACTGAATGTATTAGAATAAATAAAGATATGTAGACTTTTAATATCATATTCCAAGGATCCAGAAAAGAAATCCTCCCATCCCCTGGCCACAGTGACATTTCTCTTTCGCTGCCTTTGGAAATGTGCCCTTCAGTGTAAGAAAGTTCTTTTAGATTGTCAGTCCTATGTGGCATATTTAAATTTCAGCAATAATTTTGATTCATGACTATCAAAATGCTATAAGAAGTAAGTATTTTAAAGTATTACAACTACTGCATTATTTCATTGCTAATACTATGTGGCATTTGGGCCATGATTTCTGTGGAGAGCAAACTGATTTTAAGGATCTAGTCAAGAAAGAGGCTCAGCGCAGGCTTTGAGGCTTTGCATTTGAGGAAAGGGAAGCTCATGGAATTTCCTTTACTTCTTGGTGTTGTCTGAGAAAATGAATTATAATATTAGGATTTGAATGGAGAACTTCCTACTAGGTCTAATGTTCGTTTTCATACTCCAAATGGCTCTTTAAGTTATTTATTTTTATTTATTTTATGCAAGTATGTGTGTGTGTGTGTGTGTGTGTGTGTGTGTGTGGTACTGGGGATGGAACCCAGGGTTGTTCTACTTCTGAGCTACACCCCCAGCCCTATTTTATTTATTTTTTTTTTATTTTGAAACAGGATCTCACTAAGTTGCTGAGGCTGGCAGCGAACCAATGATCCTCTTGTTTCAGCCTCCCAATTACTGGGATTGCAGTCATGTGCCACCACTCCCAGCTCTTTTATTTTTATCATTAAAAATTCAATCAACAGTTCAGAGAATGGTGGACTCTAGTTGAATAAGTGGCCCTTGATTGTGAAACCCTAAAGATATTATAAAAATACAATTTTACATCTTTGAAACAATTTTACCTTCATTGCTCCTATACTTAGCTTCAGAAAAAAAAATTATTTCCTTCCACAACCCTTATATCTTTTGTTTTAAATAGTGAGACTTCATTTTCATTCTGTTTTATTTCAATATATACATTTAAAAAAACTTCACCACTTATGATGACATCATACACAGACAATTACTATAAGAAAAGCTAAAAATTTTGAATAATATAATTTATTCTGGGTAGTGTTTCACAAGTAAGAGATTATATAGTGCCACACTGAATGCGACAAAAACCTTTCCAAGAAGCCAATACTGTCCCACAGTAGTTCACAGAGTAATTTAACTGAAGAGGGTTATAGTAAATTCCATGTTACATTTTGGTCTGAAAACTGGAGGGACATGGGGATGGTTTGGAGCTTTATTGAAAGGGTAAAAGCCAACTTGGCAAATGGCCTTGAGTTTGTGTCAAATAAATAGTGACTGAAGGTAAAGGGAAAATAAGCACTGCAGATTTGAAAACATAAACACTTATAGTATTTTCACACTAATCACAATTTTCTGCATGAATATACAAATAATGCGATGAGAAAAAGCTTTTTGCTTTTATTGCTTTACACGTGTTATCCAGCATGGACAGTTTCTATATACTCCAAAGCTTCAGTACTCATTCCTCTGCCTCTATTTTTTCCTTTCAGTGTGATTTGGAGCGACAGCAGGTTTGACCTCTTCCCTTCCCTTCCCTTCCCTTCCCTTCCTGTCTCTCTCTCTCTCTCTCTCTCTCTCTCTCTCTCTCTCCCCCCCTCCCCCTCCCTCCCTCCCTTCCTCCCTCCCTGCCTGTGTGTGGTACTGGAGATTGAACCAGGGGTGTTCTACCTCTGAGCTAGACCCCCAGCCCAATTTTACTTCTTAAAAAAAATTTGAAACAGTTTCTTGCTAAATTACTGAGGGCCTTCCTATGTTGCTGAGGCTGGCCTTGAACCTGTGATCTTCCTTCTCAGTCTTGCAAATATTGAAATCACAGATGTGAGCCATCATGACCATCTAGGTTTGATTTTATTTACTAAAAATTACTTGATAACTGATGGGGAAAAAATAAAAGGCAATTATATATTTTAGATGTTATCTGTCATATATTTTATCTTATAACTGATACTGGGCAATCATAAAGGTTTATTTGAGCTAAATCAACCAGTTTCAGATGAAACTTTATTTCAATTTAATTTTGTTTTCAAAAACATTTACATTTTTCAAGAATTAAAATTCATTCAATGTTTGTGTTTGAATATCTTGTTACTGGTTATGAATATTTATTAGTTTAAATGTATAATTATAAAGTATTTTAGGGTAAATGAATAAAGGCTTACACCAATTAACTCTCACATATGTTGCTTATATGACAATTTTAAATTGATGCACTGTCTTAAACCGTACCAATATCATACAATTTTAACTTGCTTCCTAAATTTCATGATATACCCCTGTGAAGTTTTTGTAATGTAAGTTCTGTTTTTTAATGATTTCTTTTTGGATCAATGTTTCCACCTCTTGGCAGAAATAAAAGAAAAAGTATCTCTTATAAGTTAGTCTTCTCATTGTATAATATTTCTGCTAAGTGTAATGAGGGAAAATAATTTAAAATACTTTAATTTCATTACTAAGTACCCTTTGGGACAACCTTTTCTTCTGACAAGATAATTAAAATTTTTAACTCTGTTTTAAGACACATTTGCCTGCCAGATAATATATAATCCAGAAGCTCAGGAAAACACACATTATATATGTCTATATATGATATGCTCTACATATCTACTTGGAATATGGCTATATTAATATCCAAAATTAAACATAAAAGATACATACTCTTCTTGGAAAGTTAGCCCCTGGGATAATAACCTAGTTCATATAAAGAATAAACACAATATTTTGCCTTTATTTGCTTAACTAGTTTCTAATTTGTTTCTCAGAATTGTATATTTTAAATTGTGAGCTATTTCTCACATACCTACATTTTGAAAAACACACAGTGAGTGAACATTGTTAGGAATTTCTTTTTACCTCTGTTTAAAAGCATTAGGTGGTTGTCGAAGGAGAAACACAAAATAAAGCCAAGTTACATGCATATTCAAGCACCGATCAATATTTTACAAGCAATATTACAAGGTCAGTGACAAATTATATTCTTTTTTATTTTACTGTTGTTTCATTTGGTTTTGTTTTTCTACTCAAGTAGGTAAGCGTCTTTCCTAACTGGAAACTTGTGAAAGTTTTGTTTTTTTTTCAGATGTGTTTAGGGGGAATTGTGGATATTCAAGCAACCTGCAGTGATAACTCATACAATAAATAGATAAATAAATAAATACCATGCAGTATAATTTAGAATCAGGTAGAAATCAATATTTTAATGAAAATCTGAGGTTAATACTAGAACAAAATTGGATTATCATGTGTAAAACTTTTTCAACAAATATTGTGTTGAATAAATATGTTGAGAATTGGTGTGGTATACTGAGAGGAAAAAATAATGTAATGTTAGATAAAACTGGATTTGAATCTTAATTTGCCAGTTCGAAGAGGATTACATTTTCCTGAAGTATTTAAATATCTGCAAGCCCTCTTCACATATCAAATATGTTCACTAAATTTTCTATTGATATGTTCTAAATATTACATGAGATTTAAAAATGTAAGTTCACTTAAATGAGCTGGACCATAGAAAGTTCTCTCTAATCCGTATTTATTTTAGTTTTTTATTTTTTGGTATTGAGGATTGAAACCTCAATACCAAAGGGCATACTACCTCTGAGCTACATGCCTACCCTGATTTTATTTTTCTTGTGTTTTCATTTTTGAAACAGGGTCTTGCTAGATTGTTGAAAGGCTTGCTAAATTGCTGAGGCTGGTCTTAAGCTTGTGACCCTCCTATCTCAGCCTCCCAAGTTCTGGGATTATAGGCATGTGCCCTCACATCTGGCTGCATTAATTTGAATAATACCATAATTGCTTTGTTTTAGTAGGGAACTCCTTCCAACACGTAAACACTGTCTATGAATAGATTTTGTGCCATAGAGTTGTGACTAAAAGGTGCATGTGGGAAAAATAATATCATGTTCTTTTTTGATGTACTTGTAAAACTTAAATTTCACTGAAAACAAACTTTGTAGTTTAATAATTTTATGTCCTTTTAAAGACAATTACTGAATGCCTGCAAGTTCAATGACCATCTACATACTTAAATACAATGCCCTTCCTACTTAAGTGTGATGCTTTAGTGAGAATTGGGAAATATTCTCATCAATGGACATGAACAGTGGGCATTGTTATATCGATTGGGATAAAGTGGGTCAGATATTAACTACTGCCATGAAATGTAAGGTTTTTCGGTTTGCTTTTGAAATAACATCCCAGAATGTATATAGACTGCTACAGTACTGTAGAGAAATAGTAGGAATAGTTTTGTACTTTGTTAATACTCCTTGTTTCATTAATCATAACTCATCCAAAAAGAGCATGGATTTAATGGGAATGCAACAGCAGATGCTGAAGTTGAATGTCCTCAGCTCACTGCACTTTTCACAGATGAAAATAAATTCGTTTGTTGAGGGAGATATGAACAGAGCATTTCCATCACTACTACACAACTAGCACAAGCAGTGAATTGTGACAGTGTGGTGAGTAACTTGGATTACTCACTCCTTCAAATAACTAGTAGTCTTTCTATCATAAAGGAAGCAAACACACCTTTGGGCATCACTGCATTGCATCAACACATACATTTAAATTGTATAATAACATCTAAATAACCAAAAATTATTCATTTATTTTTCCTGAACCCCAATAGTATTAACTCCCTTTTTTTTAAGTAAAAGGGTTTTACTTCTATTTTATTGCATGTGGTTAACCAATTTTACAGACACCATTTGTTGAAGAGGCTATCTTTTTTCCAGTGCATGTTTTTGGCCCCTTTGTCAAAAATCAATTGGCTGTAAGTGTATGGGTTTGTTTCTGAGTCTTCTATTCTGCTCCATTGGTATATGTGTCTGCTTTTGTGCCAATACCATGCTGTTTTTATTATTATGTCTCTGTAGTATAGTTTGAAGTCAGGTATTGTGATGCCTCCTGCATGGTTATTGATGAGAACTATTTTGGTGATTCTGTTTTTTTTTTTTTGTTGTTCCAAATGAATTTAAAGACTGATTTTTCTATATCTGTGAAGAATGACCTTGGTATTTTAATGGGCATTGCATTGACTCTGGAGATCATTTTTGGAAGAATGGACATTTTGATGATATTTATTCTGCCTATCCAAGAGCATGAGATGTCCTTTCACCTTCTAAGATCTTCTTCAATTTCTTTTTTTCAATTTTTTGCAATTTTCCTTGTAGAGGTCTTTTACTTCCTTGGTTAGGTTTATTCCTAAGTATTGTCTTATTTTTTGAGTTATTATGAGTGGAAATATTTTCTGGATTTCAATTTCAGTGGATTTATGGTTGGCATCCAGAAAAGCTTCTGATTTTTTAAAATTGATTTTGTATCCAGACACTGCTGAATTTGTAGATCAGTTCTAAAAGCCTCTTGGTTGAGTTTATTGGGTCTTCTAAGTATAGTATCATGTCATCTGAAAATAAGATAGTTTCAGTTCTTCTTTTCCTATTTGTATTCCTTTGATTTCCTTCTTGTGCCTTATTGCTCTGATTAGAAAAGGAGTGGTCATAGTGGACATCCTAGACAGTCACAAAATGTGAAAAGTCAGATGTTCTCCCTCATATGTGGAAGATAGGGAGAAAGTGGGACATAGGAGGGATCCCAGACAAAGGAGGAGAAACTTTAGTTGAGTGAAAGAAGGGGACCTAACTGAGGGAGGTGGGAGGGGGGAAGAATGAAACACCTCAGTAGTCATGATGTGTATACACAAACTTATCAAAGCCAATCACTGTGCTGAGCACAGGAAGGAGGGAGGGGAAAGGAATAGGGCAGGAACTGGGGGAGGGTTCAGGAAATACTGTGTGCATGTATGCCTCTATCACCCTGAATTTCAACAAAATGTATGATTACAATGCACCAAAAAGGGGGTTTATGATATCCCATCTTGACAACACCAATATCAAGATTTATCAACCAGTTGATATAAATCTACAAAATAATTTAGCAACAGAGGATTATGCCCCAGAGGTAAAAAGACATATTTAAGTAAAACTAGTTTTCATAATGCATTATCACTAGATTAAAATGCATGTAGATTTCCCCATATTTGGTTCAAGAATTATTAAAAATATGCAATGGGTTATATTTTAACTTATCTGCCTACCTCATTATTTCTTCCATTTCCTCACATGGTTTTTTTATTCCATCTATTAGTATCTTATAGAGAATAATTAATGTTTATTGAATTAATAAATGCTTGGATGTGAAATAGAGCTCAAAAAATTCAAAGAGAAGGCTAATTCTTTCTCTTTGGCCAAGAACTCACAAGGATTATTAAGACTTTTTCTCATCTGAAAAAAACACCTGTAACAGATTGTTTCCAACCTGTCTACATTTGCGAGACAGTTGACTATTAAAAATTAAAACATAAATTTGAAAAAATCAGAGTAAACATCAAAACAAAGTGTTACAGGTCTAATAATTTTCAAGAATGGTCATGAAGACATTTTACCATTCTTTTAATTTTTGTTATCCAAAAGAGTGAATCTACTCAAGAAGAGCATGGCCGATTTTAATCACCTTTTAAAAATTGCATCAAAAGACTTATAATAATTAAGAGAAAGGTAAATTCTCAATACTTAATGTAAAGTTGTGTTTTGGAATTGGCCAAATGGTATATTACATTGGTATCTTGTGGCATCTTGAATGATTTAAAAAACAGATTTCTTTCCTTAAGGATCTTTCAACCTGAGTAGTAAATTCTATTATGTTTTTTCCTCAGGTAATGACAAAAACCCAAGCTCTGATTTTGTTCCTCAGGTGTATGGTCTAACAGAAACTAAAATGAAAAGGAACATATTTTTCTCCATCTAAAATCTCCCTGATGGCAATTGCTAATGGAGGAATGACTACTCGGATTTATGTTGACTTACAATGGTGGTACCCCAGGCATGTGGACCCTAACGGCAGTGTCTCACAACCACGAATCTGAAAGGCATTAGTTTACTAATTATTTTTGCCACTGGAGAGATATTATTGACTGGTAGTGATCATTCATTTTGTGATACTCTCAAATGTTGGGAAAATCTGGACATGGGACTTCCTGAATATGCAATTTTCATTTTAAATACACCAGATCCTGGCATGGTAGCACATTCCTGTATTTCCAGTATTTGGGAGACTGGGACAGGAGGATCACAGGTTTGAGAACAGACTAAGCAGCACAGTGAGGATCTCAGCAACCTAGCAAGACCCTGTTTCCAAACAAAAAATAAAAAAGGGCTGGAGTGTAGCAAGGAGGTAGAATATCCTTAGGTTCAATCCCCAGTATCACATACACACACACACACATACATACACACACACACACACACACATGCACACAAAGAAGTCTTTACAAATTTTCTTTATTGAGGATAAAATATAAAATAACTAAAACAACTGTGTTTTATGGGTAAAATTTTGTTACTGAATGATCAGGAATTCCTGTAGTGTTAAAATAAATAGATATGCAAAAGGGTACATATGGACCACTCAGGTTAACCTTTGAAGGAACATAAATTAAAATTAATTTAATTTTGTACACCACCAACCATAAGACAAAACAAAGCAAAATGTACATTTACCTTTTTCTCTTTTATTACATGATATTGTCTCTGGAGTATCATTTAAAATAGTGAACATTGAAGCTATATGATCTTTAATTAATCTGTGCTATTATGTTGATGAAATAGACCACTGTTTCAAAAATTCTTTTTCAGAAGACTATTAACTAGTCCAGCCCTATTGTATATTGAGTACAATTCTAGGTGATTTTAATTTATACAATAATAAAATGTTCAGATTTGTTTTATTCTCTGCTATATTTTAATGAAGATATATGGTTAGTTATGATTGACCTCTACTGATGTTAATTATGCACATTTGGGCATCTTGCAATTGCTGACCATGTAATTCCTTTAAAGATGCATGGGGGACAAGTATTATAGAGGACACACACAAGCACCTGCAGCCCTAGCATACCTGGTATGAGAAATGGCATGCAGAGCTCATTCATTTCTGTTCACTATACATAATTTAATTTGTTCTCTGGTTAAGTATGGGAAAGTCATAAGTGGTGTCACACAGTTTTCTCCAAAGTAACTCAGGCTCTCAGCAGCTTAACCTATCCAACAAATATAATAAAAAGATGAAGGACATTATCAATTTTCTCTCTAACAGCCACTCCTTTGTTACTTACAAGTTTAGCCAGTGATCCAATAAAATTCTGCCTCAAACGGGAACTTGATAGGGACAAGACTTTTATGAGGCATCATCATGTTCAAAACTTTAGGACACCTATCTCTCACCCTGCACAGGAGTCAATTCAAGATGGATCAAAGTCCTAGAAATGAGCCCAAAAAAACTTCTAAATTACAATTACTAGAAGAAAACATAGGATTCTAACAAAAAGGACTGGCAGCGACTTCCGTATTAAGATCCCCAAACTATAGGAAATAAAGTTAAGGATCAATGAATGGAATGTCTTTAAATTAAAAAGCTTTTATGCACCAAAGGAAACTATCAAGAGTCTGAAGAGAAAGCCTACAGAATGGAAAAAATATTTTCCATCTACTCCTCAGATAGAGGACTAATATTAGAATATATAAAGAACTTAAAAAGCTTAACACTAAAACAAAACAAATCAAAAAGAAAACCTAATAAAAATAGGCAAGTGAACTGAATAGACACTTCTCAAAAGAAAAAGTCACAAATGACCAATAAATACATTAAAAAAATGCTCAACATCTATAGCAATTGGAGAAATGCAAATCAAAACCACACAGATTTTGCCTAACTCCGGTTAAAATGGCAATCATCAAGAATACAAACAATAATAAATTCTGGCAAGGATTTGGGGAAAAAAGAACTCATATACACTGTTGGTGGGATTGTAAATTAGTACAACCACTATGGAGATGAGTATAGAGGTTACTCAAAAGACTGGGAATGGAACCATCATATGGTCCAATTATAACACTCCTCAGTATCTTTCCAAGAGAAAGAATACTATAATAACATATGCATACTCATGTTTATATCAGCAGGATTTACAACAGCCGAGTTATGGGACCAGCCTAGGTGCCCATCACCAAATGAATGGATAAAAATGTGGTAAATACACACAATGGAATTTTACTCAGCCATGAGTAAGAACAAAACCATGTCACTTGCAGGAAAATGGATGGAATTAGAGAACATTATGCTAAGTGAGATCAGCCAGTCTTAGAAAGTCAAGGATTGTGTGTTTTCTCTCATATGTGGAAGCTAGAGAGAAACAGGAAACAAAATGGACTTAATGATAAATCAGGAAGCAAGTAGAAGAGTAGCAAGGGATTGTGGAGAGGAGGTGGGGAGGGGAAAAAGAAGAATTGATAAAGAAAGCAATTCAAATAATGCTCTGTCCATATCTGAAGGTATCACTACCAACCTCACTAACGTGTATGGGGAGGGGTGGGTAGCGGGCTGAGATCAGGAGGGAAACACACCAAGTGCTGTGTGCATGCATGTTTGTGTCACCTTGAACCGCACTACAATGTATAATTACAATGCACCAATACCAATAAAAGTATATTAAAAATCTCCAGGACATATGCACATTGGTCTCTCATCCCTCTTCTACTAGTTCTTTGTTACATTGATTACCAGAGTGCTTTCTGTTTGTAGTTCTAATAAGGTCTTTCTTTGATATTTTCACTTTGCTAACATCAAAGGCAGAAATATGATAGAAAATATGGATAGGTATTTCAGAAGTGAAACTACTGTCTTAAATATGACAGAACTATTACTTTAGATGTAACATAGGAACCAGTTATTCACTTTATTTTGAACATGAACACTAAAATATTCGCTGTATTCCTTCTCTATCTTCCTCCCTCACTAACCTTAAAACCTATTTGGTTCAACTTACTTAGTCACCATAAATAGGTTACAAACCACCACCTTTATAAATGGCATGAAGAATAGGAATCATCTATAGCAGACAAACATATATAAATGTCACTGTAAAAAATTATAATTTAATTTTTTCAATTCAAAGTACAGGTAGCCTTAACTGTGATCCATCTTAAGGAAATATTAAAAAATTCATCATTTTCAAAATTAAGTAATTTTATTTTCCTAATGTTGTGAGTCAAAAACTTACATTTTTTTCTCTATTGGCTTCTTTCCGTAGGCTCTGCTGTATGTTTCATATGTTTTAGGGCCTAGAATTTTTTCTTTCATTAGGTAGGTCTTCTCACCATATGTTAAGTCAGAAAGTAGGCGGGATCTAAAATAGTTACATAATAGCCTATCACAGTTTTATATGTACACATATACACATACACACATATATGTCTATATACACTAACATTACATACATGCAGATAAGTACACATGTGTATATGTATGGTATGTATTATCTGTCTCTATTTATTAACAAAGACACCATCCTTCTATATCATAGAGTTATTTGCTCATAGAGTAAATTTAGAATGCCATGTATCCCACAGGCTGGCACAATGACAATGAGGTGTCACCTGTGCACTCAGGGGTTGCACCGGAGGAAATGGTCCCCAGGATTACAAATCCTGGAGCTCATGTAGGGCAGCTGGTACATCTGACTGACCATTATCCCTCTGGAGACAGAGTGAAGGAGACCTCCTTTGTTCCAGAATGTAAACAAATCCTCTCTAGAAAGCAGTAGGGTAAGAATGGGGATGAGGAAAATGTCTCCAACTTTTTCTCTCCCCTAAATGTAAACCAGTGACTCAGGATTCATTATCCTTATAATTTAAACAAATGCATCCAAGGGAGAGGACTCTACACTCCTTTGGAGCCAAACACCATATCTAACTTTCAAAGTAACTCAGTGAATTAATTGTATATTAATGTTAAGTGAATCAATATAATGTGTCAATGTAAAAGAACAACTTTGCTTAAAAGGAAATAAAATCATTTATTCTGAGCTAAATACGCATGACCATGAGCTGGGCACAGATTCAAGTTACCCTGAATGACATGTTCCACCATGGAAGAAATTACATGAACTTTTATGGTCACAGAACAAAAGAACATCAGAAATCACTATGTTTACCAATTACATTGGTGAGAACATCATTAAAGAAGGTTACAGCCAGGTGGGGCGTCTCTTCTATAGGTTTCAGATGTTTTAGCATATTTAGCTTTAGGGTAGGTGGAGGCTAGAGGTCTGTTAAGTTTAGGGATGCATTCTGAGAAGTTTGCATAATAGTCATGAAAATGTGAGACCAGTTACAGTAGTTAAGGTAATTGCTATTAAGGGCCTGAGGTAGCCTAGGGTAATATTGGCTCTTGACCTACATTTTATCTTCCCATAATCACGATATTCTAGTCAGTGAAGACCAAGCAGTATGCATGATTTTAATAAACATGCAGCTTCTTCAGAGAACTTCAGTTCAGAAATCACACTTATAATCATGATTTCTTTTCCTGTACAATTTTACTGCATTTATAGATAAATAGAAAATGTGCTTCTAATATTAATTAATGCCCAATTGTCCCTTTGAAGCTCATCACAAAAATGTTTTCAGTAATTATTTGCTACATTTCTTTTCTGTAACACGTTGGTTAAAATCTGATATCAACAGATTTTTACAGCTTTTTACCTTCTTTTTGACAAAATTTCCTGTGAATTATAAGCATCAATACACAAAGCTTTCAGACTACTTAAAATGGTGCAATAATATGGTGTAATTGAAGAACAAACATGTGGCAAACTTGGAGCTAATATAGTTTTCTAATTTAAGATTTAAAGCAATTATATTAATTTAATAAGTAAGCATATCTTTAGTACTTCCCTGGTAATATGGCTTTGTGCATATTTACTTATAGATGTTCCAAGAACACAAGTCCATAGATTTTTGTCTAGTGGCTATGCTTTATTAAATAGACAAACCTAACAGAGATGAACACATAAATCTTATAAGTTTAATTTTTCATAAAAGGTACTAAAATGGTTGAATTGGTAAAATCATATTTTTAAACTATAGACCCCTTAGATCAGGTAAAATTCATGAAAAATTATCTGGGCATGCATATATTATGCCATGAAAAAGCATAAACATAAGAACTTTATGGGCCTAGTAACATCCTTAGTAGACCTCTTTTAACTGCACACTTTTTGTGACTTTTATTGTAGACTTAAATATGTAGTTGGGGGAAAAAGTAAAATATCTTAGACTAGCACACACTGTTCTATGGGTTGCATTAAGATGAAAATACACAATACTACTTCTCCCTATCTTGGATTTTGAGAGACCCTAGCTTAAAGGAAAAATATCTTAATAAATAATAATCTTGAGATTGGAGATTTATAAAAAAACAAAAGAAAAACAGAGAACTGGGTCACAATGATGAATTAACTCATAGTAAAGTTAGTCCAACATCACATCTCATCCATCTATATCTTTGAGATAGAAAAATAGTTTGTTTAAAGTGTATTTTTAGGAATCTTTTATTGTATGTTTTATGTGTGTTTTCTTTAAAATATTGAACTAAATGAGCTACAAGTGAATCAAATAGGAATCTATTTGTAGGAATCTCTCCTATGTTTGCAATACTTGATTTGTGGAAATAACTTTAGGGGACTAATATGAAGAATGCCGCGGAAGCAACCTTATGATAAGTCATTTGTTTTTCTGTAATCTGCCTTATTGTTTATCGTGTTAAGAAACTTGTTGAGCAATTCCGCTGCATCTACTGGCACCTGACAGCAGCCTCATCAGTCATGGCACGGGCTTTGGCCTACAAACTCTTTTACGGGATTCAGGAGGGATATGGATTTAAATTTTAAACTGGTTTCTGTCAGTGTGACAAATGAACACCAGAAAATTGTAGAACAATGGTAGAATGTTGAAATGCATGTCTGAAGTAATGGGCCAGTCTGGAAGTGGAATCAACAAAAATGGCTTTAAAATAACTCCAGGGTACATCCTTACTATCATTCAATGTCCCATGCATAAGAACACAGTATTACTGAAATTTTTAACACTATGATAATTAAGAGGTGACAAAATATATGGCTCAGAGTAATTATACACATTCAATCATGATTTTTAAAACTATAAATAGAGAATTAGTTGTTAACATAAGTTTTTTTGAACAGTCAAAATGAGACATCTAAAATGTTTTCTTCCCACTTTATTTTTTTCCTGAATTAATTCTGTTGGCAAAATTAATAAAACTGATTGTTGCTTTATTCCTTTATTAGTTTTATATAAGTGATATTCCATAGTATGTATCCTTGTTCTGATTTTTTGACATGTTTCAGCTAGAAAGAATGAGAAGAGATTACTGCATTTTGATGAAGTGCATTTAAATAGGCCCAGGGACTCAGCAAAAATAATTGAAGTGGTGGCTGTGTGGTATCAGTGGAACACAGTACAACCTGCCGCAAGCATGGATTCTATACTTAGAAGTAAAAACTAGAAAAGAACTTGCCTACAAACTCTTCCAATTCCGTGAAGTTTGTCTTTGTATTCTTGTGAAGCAGTTTAAGCTGCATAATTGTTTTCTAGTAAGGGAATCAACTCAAAAGTGACTAGATGCTGATATTTTAAGACAAGTTGCTTTAAGAGATACTGCTGGAATTATTTCTCCTGGAATTTTAATAAAATATTAATGTCATAAATATTCTAAATCAAATGCTTGTCAGAGTTTCTGTTACCCAATTGTGAAGGTGGAAATACTAAAACAAATGCTTTTTTGTAATTGTAGTTTAAACATTACTATAAGTAAAGAGTTATTGTACATATACCTTCACTTGTACCTTGAAAGTTTTGCAAAAGCAGATTCTAAATATTTAAGCAAAAAATATCTTTTCACTTCAAAATGTCTTATAAACTGTATATCTTATAGTAAATTTACATGCATTTTGAAAAATATTAAAATTAATTTCTAATTTTGCAACATGAGGCTGGTATCTGTTTTATTTCACAGATGATAAGGGAAGAAATACATAAGATTGACAAGAAACATTCACTTTAATTAACTACTTTCAACCATTCAGGTAATGAATACAGTAAATATAAGCAAGTGTGCAGATAGTCATGGCACAATTTAATGCTTTTATGAAAATATATACATGTTTATTTTCTCTGTTATATAAAATGTATTTCTTATTTGTATTAATTCACAAATAGAAAGTATATTTAATAGGAACATATACCAAATTATTTAAGCCGTAGATCCATCATTTATTTTGATGCTATTAAATGCTATTTTCTTTATATAGAGCACAGTATAAAGACCTTCAAGTTGCCAAAATATTTATTAGCACTAGTTTTATGTCATTAGTATACTTATGCAGGCCCAAATGAAAATTACTGTATTCAATAATGAAGTGGGTCTACAGAACTGATTTTGGCAATCTAGTACATCCCTAGGCAGTTAAAATTAGTATGATCCATAGTCATCGGGCTCTTTGAGAATCCTGAGGGAATATACCCCTTCAGAGTCATCCTGCTAACAATAAAATATATTAACGTTGATAACATATTATATGAACAACAAAATATGTCACTGATCAATGTCAAGGAGAGATATTGATAATGGCAAGTAGCCAGAGCAAACTCTATTTGAAAAAAATCCACACACTATAGAAATCTGTGTTGGCAGAACTAAATACACTTGAAATATGTTGTTTATATTTTCCTTAGAGCATGCAAGCATATGTAAATGTGAAATATATACACATTAAAGAATCAGGGAAAACGTTTGGACAACCAGCAAAGTGAAATATTAAAGAAACTGAAATTCTAAAGAAAGGAAAAACATATAATGCAAGATTACACAAATTTCACCAGCAATAAAGGCTCAAGTAAAGTAAACCAATGAAAGCAATAAAGTGAAATGAAATATTGCACTTTATTTCCCTTTCAGGATGTCAGGGTTTTGAGCAGACTTATAGCACCTACTCCATAGCTTCTTTAGCAAGTATTCATTAAATGAAATATATCAATTGAAGTTGACCTAATTAAAGTGCAGTTACTCCTCTTTCTAAATATTGTAGTATTGGATCTTTGAGAGCATCTGCTTCTGAAGTCAAAATTAGTCCTGACAAAGAGCTAACATAAAATTAGCATTGGAAATTCTTAGTAGAAATCACCTAAAGTCAAATTATTCTTCAATGTTGTAGAAAGTTGTCATTTAGAAGACCTACATATGTGTTTCTCAGTTACTTTCTATAAGTGCCTCAAGTTTTTCCCTAGGATAGAAAGAGATAGTCCCCCTTTTTTCCTCATTTTTCAACAATTAATGTAATTGACTTACATTGGGGGTTTTATGTTATACCAAACAACAAAATGTCCCTAAATACTAGAATCAATCAGCATTACAAGAGGCCCATGCAATTCTGGACCAAGGATTCAGAGATTCAGAAATAGAGAAATAAGAAAATCCAATTTTTAAATCTTTTGATTTTCAGAGTTAATATAAATAAACATTTTCCCAATGCACATCACACACACACATTATATATATAATATATATATATATATTATACACATATATATATAATACATATAATATATATATATATGTGTGTAAAATCCTGAAAGTATTAAATTAAAATTGCTGTTTTAGGAAGTTGTATATTTTCAAAAAATTTAGAAAAAGAAAAGAGAAAGAATGCATTTTGTCTTTTGTCCCTTTTTGCAGATTTTATTTCTGGATACCTTCATGGTTTTTTCCTTGTAAATCATCTGTGATTTTTTTCAGTTATTTTCCTTGAGGGTCTCTGAATTAATGAATTTCTGATTTATCGTATTTCATTAATTTTGGGAAGTCCACCATACTTCTTTCCTCAGAGGTTTCTCAAGTCCAATCTTTTTCACTTCCCCTTCTAAAACTCCCATTGCATTTATGTTAGGCAGTTTGATGTCAT
Source organism: Glis glis (assembly GCA_004027185.1). Lineage (NCBI taxonomy): Eukaryota > Metazoa > Chordata > Mammalia > Rodentia > Gliridae > Glis > Glis glis. The sequence goes on along the minus strand of PVJS01032660.1, from coordinate 5,128 downwards.
ACTGCATGTCTTGGGTACGTTTGTTTGTTTGTTTGCTTGTTTGTTTGTTTGTTTGTTATACTGGGGATGAAACCGAGGGAACTTCTACCCCATCCCAATTTTATTTTTTATTTGTAGCAGCCTCATCTCACTAAGTTGATGAGGCTGGCTGTGAACCTGCGATTCTCTTGTCTCAGCCTCCCAAGTATTAGGATTACAGGTGTGTGCATCCATGCCCAGCTGTTTGTTTTTTACATTTTTCTATTTGCCTGCTATTTTGGATTATTTCTATCAACCTATATGTAAATTCATTGTTGCTTTGCTCTGCTGTATTGAAGCTTTCTGATAAGCTTATTCAACAAATGGTGTCATCTCTCAAGGTATGTGCACAAGTGTGCAGAGTTAAATTCTAGGATTTCTTTCTAACATACTTTTGTAGTTCCCATCTCTTTGCATACTCATGCTGTCCATCTCTTCCACTAGATTGTTTAACATATTATCACAGTTATTTTAAAATTTTTGTATGATAATTCCAAATTTTATTTCATCTCCATGTATAATTATGTTGATTATTTAATCTATTTATAATGAGGTTATTCTTTGTCCTTTTTCTGAATGCTTCATGGTCTTCAATAGAATTACAAATGTGTATAATAATAATTGGTCATGCCTACTCTTTTTCTCAGGCCACTAGTGTTAGTTATAATGTCAGTCTGATTAGTGGGTGAGCTTTGGGGTCTTGAGCAATGTTAAGTTTCCAGCCCTACTGGCAGTAGCAGGTAGATTCTATCTAATGTTTTTTGCAGGCTGGGAAGGAGGTTTTCTCTTCCTCTATCAGAAATTAGCTAACCAGTTACTGGGAATGTGTAAAGAGTGAGTGCATTTCCTGAACTTCCCTCAGCATTAGCATCTTCTGTGTCAAAGCAGGGTCGTCTTCCCCTGCCTGAGCATCAGAGCCTTGGCCTATGTCTGAGAACTTTTATGGTATGCCTGGTTCCAAGAATTTCCAATCACACCTTGGATTCATGGAGGGTCTGAGTATGGAGGAGCTTTATTAGATAGTGATAGCCCCTTCTCAAATTCTGGTAGGCTTTGTATATTTATAACAGCAAGGGAAACTTTGTCTCCTGCCCTATTTTCATATATTTTGTGTATAAGCTATGGAGTATAATTGGCTGTTGCATGAAGACTTCCCTTGTGGCGGGGCTTCCAAATGTTTAAGTGGCTGTATTGTGTGCTCTACTTGCTCTTTAAGAATTTGTTAAAATTTAGTTCACTTTTTCTTAACCATTTTTATGGCTCTTGCCTCCTCATATATTTTGCTTCAGATGAAAATCTGTCCTTCAAGGGAACTTTTTAAATTATTTGGAGTCTATCATCTTATGGCATTAAAACTTCAACTCTTTGCCAGGCATGATGCTGCACGCTTGTAATCGCAGAACTTGAGAGGCTGACACTGGAGGATCCGGGTTCGCTGCCAGCCTCAGCTACTTAGTGAGACCCTCCGCAACTTAAGTGAGACCATGTTTTAAAATAAAGAATAAAAAAAAAATAGGGCTGGGGGTGTAGCTCGGAGGTAGAACGCCCCTGGGTTCAATCCCGAGTACCACACACACAAAAAAAATCAGCTCTGATTGAATCAATTTTAAAGCATACTATGAAGCTGTAGTAGTCAGAATAGCATCATATTAGCGTTAAAACAGACACATAGACCAATGAACCAGAATAGAGAGCCTACAAGTAAACCCATACATCTATAGCAAATTGATTTTTTATCATGTGTGGGAAGAACATGTATGGATGAAACTTTTCTTCCTTCCATTTGCATATTGAAAATAGGTGATATTTTATTTTGAGATTGATTTTTATTTTTTATTTTTTGTGGTACTTAACATTGAAACCAAAGATGTTCTACCTCTGAGCTACATTCCCAGATGTTTTGTTTTATTTTATTTTATTTTATTTTATTTTAAAACATGGTCTTGCTAAATTGCTAAGGGTCTTGCTAAGTTACTGCACTGGCCACCAACCTTCAATCCTCCTGTTTCAGCCTCCCAAGTACTGGGATTACAGGCGTGCACCATTACACTCAGCTGAGATTGGTTTTATAATAGCATTTTTGATATTACTTATAAAATTATATTTTTACTAATTTTGACTAACCAATGTACTTTTTCTTTGTATACAACTAGATAGTTTTTTGTAAATTGAGTTAATATTCTTGTAATTTTTCAAAAGGAAATGTCTCTTTAGTCTCATTTTAGATTGTAAGTTTCCTGAATATTAAATAAAAATTAATTTCTTTCATCCATTTTATGTTGCATTCTGATTTCTTACATTGAAAATTATTTCATTTTGTCTCTTTTCTTTTCCCTTAATTATGATAAATATTAGTGTGACTTTGTGACAGGACAGAGACATAAATGATGAATATTCATACTGAATATATTTCGAACCATTATTAGATATCATCTCACTTTGTCTTTGTTAAAATATTTTATAGCTATAAAATACTTAAAATTTTACGTATGTGTTTCCTCTAACTGAAAAGCAAAAGAACCAAATCCAGCATTTTCTTCAGTTATGGAAGTTCTTTGACTTGAACCACATACTTTTTAATTGAGCAATTATGTGTTGTTTAGAGATTGTGAGAGTGGAAGAGTTAGTATTTCTTTCTGTTTTGGACTACTGGCATGTAGCCTTAGCCTGTGCCTGATTGAATAAGAAAGTTTACAACTACTTTCTTAATAAATGCCAAATGAAAAAAATCACTGAAACATACAGTTCCAATGTTCTGTTGTAATAAGAAAATTTTGTTGTTTTCATAATCTGTGTGCTCCATGAATTTATTTTTTGCTGTGATATTTTGAATAGCTGTTTTTGCCTGGCTCATGAGTTATTTTGATTTTGCTTGTCATAAATAATATGAGTAAAAGCATTTTCTGAAAGTTAACTTAAAATCTTATAGCTCACAGGTGTTGGTTCTTTTTCTTAGATATTTCTATGTTTTGGTCTTCATACTTTGCCACTGATGATACAATAATAACTACAAAGGTTTTATATATACATATCTAATCAGTAAAATAGAAGTCTATTACTAATGATGAGATTAAACAACATCTGTATTTAAATTGGTGTTAAAAAGATGGAAGCACCCATTTTTTAAATCTCTAGCTAATATTCCTAATATCGTATTGATTTTGAAATAGCTAAGTTTGCCTTAATATTTATATTTCTAAATATATTTTAAAATGTTTCTACAGTTTCAAAATTCTTTATTATTTTAGGCTTCATGATAGAGTAAGTCCACTCTTTTGTCTAAAAAATATATTAGTCTTTGAACTAAATATAGATTCATGGCTGGGAAGATTCTTTTTGTCCATCTCAGACAACTACTTCTAGCATGTAATTTGTCATCTGAGAAGTAAGTGGTGTATGGCCCAGGTGTGAAATGAACTGATGGAGAATTATAGCTCAGGTAGTAAGAAGGAGAACTCCAAGGTTGCCTTGAAATATCAAGACCTATGTGCTCAGGAATCATGGGAATACAGTTCACATAAGGTATTAATGATAACAGTCCTAAGAAATAGCACAAAGGTATTATTGCAACTAAAGGCTAGGAGAATTAGCATAGCAAATCAGGAAAACTTTATATGAATAGAACTGACAACAGAAAAAAATAATGGTTTAGTCAGTCATTTATTAAAATCATGTTGTCTATGCAATCATCCCAAATAAATGTATTATATCCTGAGGATAAACACACTAAATAAAACAATCAAGAATCCACGCTCTCATAGACTTAGGGTCAGGAGTGTTAGCGTGAAGGAATGCTAGTCTGGATTTCTTTTCTCTTAGTTACATATATATACTCTAACCCACTCTCAACTCATAGGCAGAGTGGCTAACATTTAGATTTAGATCAAGACTAAGATTAAGAGAAAAATCCTAAAAGTATGCACTACAACAGAGATTTACCAATCAAGAATTAAGGTAAGGGTATTAGGCAGTTTGGGTTACTTGCATTACCAACAGTAATTATTCTCATTAGGATGGCCATACATGATTTTTGAAAAAATATTATTTAACAAGTAGAAGTATAAGACATAAAGTCAGAGGCATTTGTCATCCTACCTACCAGTAATTTCTCTATTAAAATTTTTACTTATATCTTCTCAGAGTCTGCTATTCATATAACATACAGTTAGACATGATACTTGCTTGGTTTTACTACTGCAATGTGAAGATCTCTCAGCCACTGTGGTGCAAGGCTGTAATCCCAGTACTTGGGAGGCTGTGACAGGAGGTTTGCAGGTTCAAGGCCAGCCTCAGCAACATAGAGAGGCCCTCAGCAACTTAGAGAGACCCCATTTCAAAATAAAAGTGGCTATGGGTATAGTTCAGAGGTAGATTGTCCCTGGGTTCAATTCTCATTACAAAAAAAATAATCTCTCACTCCCTCACTTCCCCAAACCATTCGATCACCACATCTTATCCTATGTTCTTACCAAATGTCTTGTTCATTGTTTCTGCCTGTTGTTTAGGCCACTTTCATCTTCAGCCTTCATTGAGTACCCCCATATACAACTCAGCTCCCTGAGCCCACTCTTGTCCTACAAAAAAACCCACTCATCTCTCTCCCACCCAAGAGAGATGATTTTAAAAAGAAAATCAGATATGTGTCTCTTCGGGATAAAACTTTTGATTTGCATGACCTTTTACTTAGGATCCAATCTAAAATCACTATCACAGCCCAATATGTCTGGCCTGGCTCCAATTTCCTCTTTAGCCTTCTTATTCCATGGCGTTCCTTTATTAAAGTAGACTAACAATACAGGAAAGCTTCTTTCAGTCACAAACTCTGAGAGATGTAGTGGATTTACTTGAAATCTCTCCTTGCAATATGCTTTTACTGACTTTATTAATTCCTTCTTAGACCGTATAGTTAATATTATTTCATGTTTGTGTGGCACTGAGGATTGAACTCAGGGGAATTCTAACTCTGAGAAACACCCCCAGTACTATTTTATTTTTTATTCTGAAACAGAATCTTGCCAAGTTGCTGAGTCTGGCCTAGAACCTGAACCTGAAATTCCGCTGTCTCAGCCTCCCAAATACTGGGAATACAGGCATGAATCACCACACCCAG
>PVJS01032659.1:11429-22728 GCA_004027185.1 Glis glis | reverse complement strand
ACGCCCCTGCGTTCAATCCCCGGTACTGCAAAAAAAAAAAAAATCTTAAACGAATCATCTAAACTTTCACTAACAATTAAAAAATTACATAATAAAATAAGACTTGTGTCTATAAGAAGTGAATAATAAACATAGTGGCAAAAACAACAAAACAGAAAACGGTAAAAAAAATTAGCTAATCTAAAAGCTGGTCCTTTAAGAAGATTAAAAACATTTATGAACTTCTAGGTATATTGGTACAAACCAAAGGAAAAAAAAAAACAGAGAGAGAGAGAGACAGAGACAGAGATAGAGTAAAAGAGAAAGCACAGACTACAAACATCAGGAACGAAAAAGAAACCCACAAGAGATCTTCTATAAAAACTTAATATAGAATATGAACAGCTTTATACTAGCCGACTCAGATAACCTAGCTGTCAAGGGACAAAAGCAGAATTATTATTGCCATTATTTCTAGAAAACTTAATTTTGTATGCAGAGAAATCTAAGGGATGTATAAAAATCCATCCATAAGAAGCAATTTAGCAAGATATGGAACACAAAAATCAATAAAATAATTGTTCTTTTACTAGAAATAAGAATATAAAATTATATTTAAAATAATGCTTTTTGTGATAATGCCAAAATTATAAGCTTATAAATAAAAATTTTCAAAAAATGCTATATAAGATCATTTCCTTGAAAAGTACAAGTGTTGTATGTAAAGTGAAACTAAAATTATCTAAATTAAGAGTTGGCAGACTATAGCTTGTGAACCAGTCTAACCCACTGCCTGTTTATTTTTATTTATTTATATAGTTTTTGGTACTAGAGGCTGATGTTAGGAGCATTCTACCTCCAAGCTACATCCCAGCCCTACTTTATTTTTATTTTGAAACAGAGTTTTGCAAAGTTGCTGAGTCTGGCCTCAAACCTGCGATCCTACTGTCTCAGCCTCTCAAGTACTGGGATAACAGGTGTACAACACCACACCTGACCTACCTGTTTTTGTATGGCCCACAGGCATGACATGTCTCTCTCTCTCTCTCTCTCTCTCACACACACACACACACACACACACACACACACACAGAGTACATATGGCAGAGACAATCAATACTCATCACATAAAACCTAACATATTTAATACATGTCCATTTACAGAAAAAATACTGTCAGTTCCTGATTTAGAAATGTGCACTATGCTAATGTATTGGATGACTATCTTTTAAACTGCCCTATCTTTAATTTGGTCTGTAGATTCACAGAAATGTGTATCATATTCCCAAATGCTTTGGTTGCTTTTGTGGAGAACAGAAATTTTATGCTAAAACATATGGAAATGTAATCATCTATAATATCTGAAGTAAGTACCTTGGAAAAGAACCAATTTATTTTTTGTATTTGATTATGTAACTGTTACATTTGTCAAAGCTTGTCAAACTATACAGTTAAGACCTGTGCTTGGTACTGTGTAAACCGTGCCTCTGTTAATGAGAAAATTAATAGAGAGACCGAAAGTAGGACAGAAACATATTCATGTGTGAAGAACAAATCTAAAACACACAGAAAGAAGAAGATAATATAAAGAAGGGTAAAATTAAATGAAATTGAAATAGATAAAAATAAAAAAATGTTTAAAGAGTGATTTTTAAATGATTCATAATATTTAAATATTTTATCAAGATTGACAATATGTGTCACATAAATCCTAAAAGAAATAAAGATAGAAGACAAAATTAGTAATATCAGAAATGAGCTGGGGGTAGTATTATAGACTCTGCAAACATCAAAAGAATGGGGAACATTACTACTGTGCATGTGCAATTTTAGTAATGTACATAAAATGGATCAATTCCTTGAAAAAAATGAATCTACTACATTTCCTTTAATATGATATTGTCTAGTCCTGATATGTACTAACCCAAAGCTGGTACTTTCACATAGTCTTCATAAAGTAGTACCACTCTTCTATCAAGCCAGCTACCTGATGGAATGAACAACATCATTTGATCAATAAATTACAGGAACATTCTCCCATCAGATCGCCTCACTTGCCATCCAGTAAGAGCCTTAATTATAAAACCAATGCTGTAGGGTCCACCATGAACATAGATGAGGCATTCTATAATTTCACACATGGTAGTTTTGACAAAAGCCTTACACGCAGGGAAGCCAAATACATGTATGAGCCAGGATTCCACTAAGAACAAGATGCTGCCCCTTCCACAGTGGACGTAGTTCAAAGCAATCCGCCTGCCACGAGGTAGCTAAGTGATCCCCAAAGGGGATGGTGTCATATCAGAGATCAGTGCGACCTCTGCTGCTGGCAGATAGGGTGTTCTCCAACGGCTGCAGCCAAATTGCTCTTGATGACTCCAGACCTGTGTTCTTAAGCCCATATGCAGTTCCCATCTCTGTCTGTGCCATTTTGTTCTTGAAAACAAGACCCTAGGATGAATTGCTAGAAAAAGAGGATACCTGGTATCCCGAAAGGAGGTCCATTTTATCTAATCCTTCTATTCTGAGGTCACCTTTGGTAAGTATTCATATGGGACACAAATATCTTTACTTTATTTGGTCCATTCATGAAAGTGTTTCTACATTCCTCCTCCCCAGACCTCATTGCCATCAACTTTCATTTGTATTCTCATAATGTTAAGGCAGTCAAGCCAAATCATTGGCCAAAAACATAGAATTGCTACAGATTTGTACATCTGCTCTTCTCCTTCAAGGCAAAATGAACCAGGGACACTGGTACAGTTGTAGCCAGCTAGGAGAATTTCCTTTCCTCCTGTTCTTTAGGGATGTCCCAGAAGAGGGTTGTAGCACTACAGTACTTTCAGGTATTGCCTGTGTATCACAAAGAATCATCTGCAAAGTAGGCCTGATTTTTCTCTTTTTCAGTGAATGGACATCGGAACTTCTCCCGCAGCACCCTGGAGCTACTGCAGAGTATTCTGTTGTTTTAGGCTTCACTCAAAGCCGGTGTTTTTTTTTAATGTGTCATTCAGAAAATGGGCCTGAATAGCACACTTGAATGAGGGATATATTGACTTAAAAATCTATTGAGGACCACTAGTCATTATACCTCTTTCTTTGTGGCATGATGGACCGAAAGAAAAAGATTTATTCTTTTCCTCTGGAATGATATCTCAACATGTCACACTAGACCCTAAGAAATTTCACTCTTGTGGAAGGCCCAGGAATTTTTGTCAGATTTATTTTCTACCTTCTGACATGCAAATGTCTTACCAATATGTCCAGAATAGTTGTTACTTTCTGCCCAACAGATCCAATCAGCATATCATCAGTGTAATGAACCAGCACTATATCTTATGGAAGGAAAAGATAATCAAGGCCCCTGTGAACTACATTATAGCCTAGCTAGTTGGCAAACTCGGAGATAGGGCAGTGAAGGTGTATTTCTGACTTCCCCAGCTGAAAAGAAATGGCCTCTGGGCCTCATTACTAACGGGGGGGGGGATCCACATCAATAGTTATAGTTGCAGGGCACGTGTTAATGCTCACAAGCAATGGAACATACAAATAGGAGCTCCCACACTTAAAGAAAAATCATAACCTATTGTATTAATGAGGTGATTTCAAACTCATTTCTAGATAAAAAAATCTTTTAACTTAGTTTATTATGTTTAAGTTCTACTAGATTTTCATTTGGTTCTATTGATGTGACAATGTTTAGCAAATGTGGGGTTCTTTATGATTCTTAAAGAAAAAAAAACTTTGGCCTTTTTGTTTTCTTTTTTCTTCCAGTACTGTGAAGAACGGTGTTATTGGAACATGACCTTCTCAAGCTTCAATTTATTCTCACATAGTATTATTAGAATTTATTTATTTATTTTTAGGGTCTTTTTTATTAATGCATTGCAAACATACATCTTGAAGGATTTCAGGGTGGTTGACGTATACATGCCCTCATTGGTCAATTAGCCCTCCCCAATTCCCACCCCCCTGTCTCCCCGCTCCCTCTTCCCATTTTCAGCATAGTAGTTGACTTTGATATTTTTGTGTAAGTCCATCCTGTGCTCCAATTTGTTTCCCTCTCCTTCCCTCCTGTCTCCCCCAGTTTTTTTACCTTCTTCACTCATCTGAGGTTTTCTCTCTTTGTCTGTGGTCCCTCCTGTGCAGGGTCATGGCTCATCGTCCCCTGACCTCGGCTCTGGGGTACTATGGGGCAGGGCCAGGGGCTCCCCCTCCCCACGTCCCCAGTGCTGGGGTGAGGGGTTCTCTGGGAGCGGAGCCAAGGGCTCACCCTCCCCGTGTCCCCAGCATGGGGGGAGGGGTCCTCTGGGGGCAGGTCCAAAGGCTCACCCGCCCCGTGTTCCCAGCACCAGGGGGAGGGGTTCTCTGGGGGCAGGGCCAAGGTTTCACCCGCCCTGTGTCCCCAGCACCGGGGGGAGGGGTTCTCTGGGGGTGGGACTGAGGGCTCACCCTCCCGCGTCCCCAGCGCTGGGGGGAGGGGATATCTGGGGGCGGGGCCAAGGACCCGCCCCTTGTCCCAGCACTGGGGGGGTTTCTGGGGGTGGGGCCAGGTGCTCGCCCATCCCGCATCCCCAGCATCGGGGGTCTCAGGGGGCAGGGTCAAGGGTTTGCCTACCCCAAGTCCCAGGGGGCGAAACCTGGGGCTGGCCCACCCATGTTCTCTGTGCTGGGCCGCTGGGGAGAGGGCCATGTCTTATCTACATATGTCCCCAGTTCTGGGGTGTTCCAGGATGGTGTTGGGCTACTCATTGGGGGCCATGGCTTACTGGCTCCTGTTCTCAGAGTTGGGCTGCTCCTGTGTGGCCACCTCTTCTTTGTCTCTCCTCATCACACTCGTTGCAGAGGCAGCGGCTCATAGCCCACCCCTTGAAACCATCGTCATTGTAGGTGCGGGTCTGGATTGACTTGGACTTCATCATGTTCCTGAGTTGGTCGGTTTCAATGGTGGTCTATAGTCTCTGGTTTCACAAGGATCTGCTGTCGCTTTGCTGTTGGTCTCCGGTAGTTGCAGTGTAGATGTGGCCCCACATTTTTGTTGCTGAGCTGCTCCAGGGGGTCATGCCATCTTCATCCAGGTCCTCAGTGCTGTGGTGATCTGCGCCAGTGTTGGGTTACTCCAAGGGGGCCATGTTTCACCCACTCTTTCTCAGTGTTGGGGTGTTCTATGCCTGGCTGCCTCATACATGTCTTTTCACGTCACTTTCTTTGCAGGGGCTAAGGTTCACGTCCCACTCTTTGCAGTCACCGCCATTGTAGGTGTGGATTTTGTTCAATTTGGGTTTCATCATGGTCCGATGTCAACTGCTTTCAATGGTGGGCTATAATCGCTGGTTTCACAAGAATCAGCTGTTTCTTTGCTGGAGGATTCCAGGGCCGCGGTGCTGGGGTGGCTCAGCCAAGATGGCACCTTTGTCTCGGCTCTCCGCTTACCAGGTGAAAAGCTTTGAGCTCCCTACCTCCCTCCGCTCCTTCCACCAACTCATAGTCCTCTGCACTTTGGCTCTCATTATTTTGCTGAGTTTTGGCTGCCCTGCTTTTCTTGTGAAGAAGCAGTCTTCCTGCCGTCCAGTCTCTGACTCTTGGAGCGCCAGCGACACGCTGCCTCTCTCTTTCCCACTATCTCGGTTCTCCCCTGTAAGCCCTCTTTGGCTCTGGCCAGCCCCTGCTCCTTGCTTCCTTCCATGGATCTTAGCTTTTAAGAAAAATCATGGAATAAAAGGGTGTTGAGTTGGGGCGAGCCTCTATAGAAGATATGTTGAATTTTATATGTTCTTAATCTCTAAAGTTGTTCTGAGTTATTAAATAAATATATTAGTTCTAATAAAGTATCAAATAAATTATTCTAGCTAAGCTGGGTATGGCGGTGTATGACAGTACTTGGGAGGCTGAGACAGGAGGATCACAGGTTTGAGGACAGCCTCAGCAATATAGGGAGACTCTCAACAATCTAGTGATACTCTGTTTCAAAAACAAAATATAAAATGTGCTACAACATCTCTGGGTTTAATCCCCAGTACCACATAATAATAATAATAATAATAATAATAATAATTCTAGGTAGAGTTGATGTGTTTATTTAGCAATAATTTGTAATAGAATACAAAAAAAGCCAAGTACCTTCATTTTATTTCTTATTGTTTCTAAACATTGGGTCAAAAAGTAGTCCTCTTGCTAACAAGTGCTTATTCCCTAGTGAAAGTGATCAAATACCACTATTTTACATTTGTCTCGCCATCTCTCGGTGCTAACGTGGCAGTGGGGAATGTGATCAGGGTGCGGAACATTTTGCTGTGACATTATCTGAACTACCTATATGAGTTTTTAAACATGTGAACAATGTAAGAATTCTTCATTCTGCAAGTCGTAATAACTCATCAATTAAATTATTTTCTTGCTGATGTCTTTACCACTCCTCCCTCCCTCTTTTGCTTAAAAGCCTTCATTGATTACCAACCATTGCAGAGATTTTAAATGCCTGAGTGAATAAAAATGCCACCTCTGAATCATTATGGGCCTTTACTACATATCAGCTCCAACTTTTGTCCTTGGTTTTCTTATTATATTGAGTGGCCAAATCAGCCTTTCTTTTATTACACAAAAAAATCATTCCTCGTAGTTTTCTCCTGCTAAACTCTGCTTACCTTTTTGACCTAAACCCAAGTATTATTCCTCACAAAGCCTCTTCTTGCCTGATAATATTGGCTAGATAAGATTTTTTTTTTTTTGGACTGGGAATTGAAGCCACGTGCATGCTACCTTTGAGCTACACTTTCAGCCCTATTTTTTTTTTTTTTGAAACAAGGTCTTGCTAAGTTGCTTAGGGTCTTGCTAAATTGCAGAGGCTGGCATCAAACCTACAATCCTCCTGCCTCAGCCCCCCAAGTCCTGGGATTACAGGCATGTGCCACTGTGGCTGGCTGTTACTTGTTTTAGTTTCAATATTTTGATTCCGATTCCTTGCATAGTACTTTGCAAGTTGTGCTCGTTCGTGAAATATTCATTAAATGCATTTTCCACCATAGTTTGAAATTTCTCTTCTTATATTTTAGTGCATTTGCTATTTTAAAGTTTCTTCCTTTGGTTGTAGAATATACATGTTTTAAATATTTGCTACTAAAATTTTTGCATTCTGTGTGCCCACACCCTAACTGAAAAAAAATACTATGCAATATACCATGGATACAGATTGATGTATTATCAGTTTTAACAGAGTTTTAATAATTTTTTATACTACAAGAATTGTGGCTTTATAATTTGTGACTGATCGTGAAATTGCAATTGTATAGTTGAGAATTATGGTCTAAAACCTTACTTTAACTCACTGCCGTAGTAAAAATATTAAATGTCATGTGGAGCATCCCTTCCATTTTCATATTTTAACAGCTCAAAAAATTAAAATTTGACAACTAACACCACAGATATCTGATACAAGTATTCTGATATGGTACCAAGAGGAAAGAAGGACAATTAGATACGTTAGTTCTTGCTGCTATAACAAAATGCCTTAGACTAGGTAATTTGCAAATTAAAAAAGTCGCTTCTAGTTCAGGAGGCTGAGCAGTCCAAGATAAAGACTTCACAGATGGTGCCTTCTAGCTGTGTCCTCAGCCTGGCAGAAGAGCCAAGCAAGCTCTCTCCATCTTCTTTTGTAGACACTAATCCCGTTCATGAGGGTGGAAACCTCATGGTTTAGTCATATCCTAAAAGATCCATCTCTTGATGCCCTCCTGCTGTGGATGATGTTTCAGCAGATGAATCTTTTGGGCCCAAAACATTCATACCACAACACTAAATTGACTGAATTGACTCAGAACTTGACTGAATTATTGATTTGTAGCTTCGTTTCTCATCGTAATTTTAAAAGTTGTCCAGAAATTAAAATGCACAGCAGTGCTGTACACATATCTGGAAAAGACTATATGATAATTTTTATATCATCAACATTATCTACTAAAAGTATCATTTGTCATAATACTTTCAATAATAGATTCATTTTTTAAAATATTGACTTTTAGATAAAATTAAATAAGATGCCAGGCGTGGGTGCACACACCTGTAATTCCAGCACTTGGGAGGCTGAGACAGGAGGATTACAGGTTCAAAGACAGTCTCAGCAACATAGTGAGACCCTGTTTCCAAATAAAAAATAAAATAGGGCTGCAGGTGTAGCTCAGAAGCAGACTGCCTCTGTGTGCAATCCCCAGTAACAAAAAATAAAAAAGAAAAGAAAAAGAAAAGGAGAGAGAGAGAGAATTTGAACAAAAATGGTTAAAGCAGGTTTCATTTACTCTTAGATAAAAATGTTTTAGTAGTAAGAGAAAGTTTGTCAGTAGAGGTAAGCATACCAAAGTTGCATTTAACTTATAGCAATTCAATTATTGGTGCTTGAGCCAAAGAATAAGGATCATGATACGTGGCAGCAGCTGCCACCATGAGAGACAGAAAGTAGAAATTTATGGAGTGAGGTTACTTCCCCTTCTTCTGCCACTCATGGACTAGTTAAAATTCGTGCATCTCTCTAGTGAGAGAGGTTGGAAATGTGCATCTGCTCTTCTTCATTTGGTCCAAGTATGGAGACGCTGCACAAGAGCCAATTTATTAATCTGGTCTCATCATAGAAGTGGGGACTAGGAAGTAAACCTAGAAGTGTCAGACACATCGACAGTCAGCATTTGGGAATCTCAGGGCTCAGTAAATTATCTGCTTCCTGTTTCCTGCTTGAAATTGGAATAATTGAGAGAAAAAACAGTCACACCGTAACAAGTAGCACTGAAAGTATTATTGTGAGGTGGCTTATCCCTGGGAAACTTTCAGTGGGCAGCCCTACAAAGAGAAGCTTATTTATTTTTTTTTTTCAGGCAGCTGCCATCCAAGACAGGGAAAAGTTAAGAAACTCAAACCCAGTTTTTTCCCTCAACTCACAGATTCTTCAATTCACTATCTGTCCCTGGGGAGAAATGACTGAGGTTATACAGAGCAGGAATATCACTCTAACAGAGAGTCCTCCACATGGAAATTTCCATCAGAAGCAGAGATTTAATTCCTTCTGAAAGTATATATCTGTCCCCAGTCTAGCAACTTCCTCAAAATATTTTATCTAAATGTAGTTTGGTTTTGCCTTATGTTTTAATTAGACCCTAACTGCATAGTCTTTCATAAGCAACTGTCCTGGTAATGCACTATTCAATTTTCTAGAATTTAAGCTTTTCTAGGAGTCAGAAACTAGGTGCTTATCATTTTTGTTTGTCTCATGAATTCTCCAGAATAAATATTTCATACGCTTTTATTCAATTAATGACCGAATACCAATGAATGAATAAAGAAAATGTTATTTTTATGATCACTAAATGTCAATTATTGGGTGACATTGTATGAACAAACATGTTTGGCCAAATTTACTAATTTGTATTAGCTGCAAGAATTTATAAACCGCAAAGAATAGGTACACACAAATATGGGGTCAACCTAGGACATGTATGCAATTTTACACTAATTTAAAACCACCGTATCCGTGTAAGAACCAGCAAGTCGGCGTGATGTTTAAAGCATTTTGAACCTTCAGGATTTATGCAGTGGGGTATTTCATGGCCTTTTCCTCCCTTGTCCTTGTTATAAATAAAATTTAATGAGGGGTTCTTGGGCCTTTAGTGTTTTCTAAAATGACTCTGCCCACTAATTGGCTAAATTGAACAGCCACTACCTACTTCATTTAGCACAGCACGAATTAAGCTGACTGCTTAATAAAAGCCTCCCATCAACAGAGCACGCAAGATAAGTTCTGCATCTTCAAGTAAACAGAGTTCAGCAAACTCATTGCAATGATAAGGAAGTGAGAGGCTTCCCACCACTTCAAATGCAAAAGGAAGGACGAAAAGAATAGTATTATCTGAAACTAAGGGGAAGGTTTTTTTTCTTTTTGTAGTAAGTATTGAAGGAAATGCTATTTTACAGAGAATGTCTTGAAGTTTACACAAAATTAAGCTCGTCTGGCATGGTTTCTCTGAATATATGCCAAGCACATATTAAGATATGCTTTTCTCTGTTGGCAGTCTGAGATTGCATTAGGCAGGGTTTTCACATCTATAAACGGCTTCTGAATAATGTCTTCCGGTGGCGGCCTTATCAGAAAGTATTTAAAAATATCCCAGTAGAAAGTCCCGAAATGGATGCTTTCCTAAAATAGAAGTGCAGTGGGTCATATGTTAATAGTGTAATCTGACTAAGCTGAAAGAAACCCTACAGGATAAAAGCAGCTTTGGATCAGATGTGGAGAGCAAAGGAAACATTTTCACAATATTGGGCCATTTGTCACTACTGCAGAAGAAGGATTAATTGAAATGCAGAGCAGACAAAATATAATCAGTTTGGAGACTTTGAGGACAACATTCAAACTCAACCCTACAGATGCTAACAACGTGTAATTTTTTTTAGGTTACTTCTCACTCTTCCTGCTTCTTATTTCCATTTCATGAGCTTGTGATCTTTCTTGAGCTGCAATATGAATCCACATTTAAATTCTTTTAATAACAACCTCCAGCCCTTGAAGCCAAATGAACGTTTTTTTAAAATATAGTTAAATGAGAAAAGATGTTTTACAACTTGGCTATAGTTTGAATATTGCTCTAGAACTTTTTTTTTTTGGCATAAGTGTGCATGTGAGTTATCAGTGGAGAAATAGTAAAATCCAGCAATCTGAGCTGTCTTGAATATTTTGATTCAATAGAGTTGGCCCTGTTAACATAACACGTTCTAAAACTAAAGTATTGTGAAGTTTTGCACAAGGTAAGTCTGAGTAATGTACTGACCAGAAGTTGTCACTGGTCCGCAAAAAGGTAAGGACTGAAATTGAGAGTGAAATAGCAAGGATATTTATGGCAACTTGACAAAGTAGTTTAATGTTTGTTCAACCTAACAATAAACATGTCTCTTACGCTGTGTTGTTCTGGTGGTTGAGGAACTGAAACTATCTCTATTTGCAGATGACATGATATTATACTTAGAAGATCCAACAAACTCAACCAAAAGGCTCATAGAACTGATCAACAAATTCAGCAAAGTGTCTGGATACAAAATCAATCTTAAAAAATCAGAAGCTTTTCTGTATGCCAACCATAAATTCACTGAAAAAGAAATCCAGAAGACATTTCCACTCACGATATCCCCCAAAACAATAAAATACTTGGGAATAAACCTAACCAAGGAGGTAAAAGACCTCTACAAGGAAAACTACAAAACATTGAAAAAAGAAATTGAAGAAGATCTTAGAAGATGGAAAGATCTCCCATGCTCTTGGGTAGGCAGAATAAATATCATCAAA
>PVJS01032659.1:0-11329 GCA_004027185.1 Glis glis | reverse complement strand
GCATAGAAAAATCTGTCCTTAAATTCATTTGGAACAACAAAAAACCCAGAATAGCCAAAGTAGTTCTCAGCAACAAGAACCACGCAGGAGGCATCACAATACCTGACTTCAAACTAAACTTTTTTTTTAAAGAAAATGACTCTAAGAGTCTAGAAAAAATCCGCAATTCAAGTTTATTTCAATAAAAATTAATTAGAAAATTTAGGGAGAGGGAGCTTAAAATTAAAATTTTAATTAAAATTAAAATTATTAAAATTCAACTCCCTCTTGCTAATGTCAACACATAGCAACATTCTGTAACCATAATGTGGTTATTGATCCCTAGTTACATTCTTATGACCAATTGTAGATGTGTGATTTGAATATATTTAATTTTGTTAAGACTATCTTCATCAAACGATCTGCTTTGGTGAAAGTGCCACATGCAGTTCTAAAACATGGGTGTTCCTTAGTGGTTGGGTATATATCATTCTAGTAAATTCAATTTTGTCATGTTGGCTATTAGTGCTGTTAAGACAATCCCTATCTATAATTTTAGCATCTGCATCTGCTATTAATTATTATAACAATTTAAAAATCTCCAAATTTTGAAGACCAACTCTACTGCGGGAATATTCACAAACCAAAGCCAACCTAACAGTAATAACAGGTATAATCTCTGGTCAAAATAAAAGAAACACAAAGCTATAAGAGAGGAATGTAGCAGATGCATATGCACAGTGGGTCTGCATCTGAGCTCAGGACATCTGAACTTGGAGGACCGGAATCCTATGTAACAGCTACAAATAAAACCATCCTTCAGTGCAGAGGGAGACACTATAATTATTATGCTGGATAGTAAACACAAACTTGTCTCTTTTCAGGGGAAAAGACTATGTCCATCATTCAAGGCTGTTTGCTGTACAAATATCCTCAAAAAGACAGAAATAAAATCTACCAATGTATCTATTTTACAGATTTCATATTAAAATACAAAATGCCCAGTTAAATTTGGATTTCAGGTCAACAATGAATGCTTATTCTGAATACATTCCCGGCAGTATTTGGTGGCCATACTTACACTAAAAGTTATTCATGGTATTTATGAGCATCCTCTAATTTTATTTACTGAACAGGGCTATCGTCATTGCTTGAAAATATAAAGAAATATCAAAGGCCCATGGATAATTTTCCATCAGTAGTGAATATCCCAATATCCTTTGCTTTTTGTAACTTTTTCCACCAAGGTAAACATCAGTCCTAACCTGGGGAAAAGATGCAATGAAAAAAAACCTCTCTATCTCTGTGGTCAGAGAAATAAGGAAGAGTTCAGACAGACTAGACAGGGTTGAGGAATTCTCAGAGTGGAGGCAGTCAGGGAAAGGAATCATAAATCCTTATGATAAACTCATAAAATTCTCCGTCAGCCCTTAAACGATGTATTCAGAGGAGTATAAACCCAAATGCCTTATTAAAACATAAGTCACAGAAGTGAGTTTTGAAGCATTCCCCATAGAAGGTGAGAGACTTTTAAATCTGGCTCTAATTAGAATGATAGTCTGCTGAAATAAAATCACCAACATCCTTCAAGTGTTTATTATAAAAAAATTGAGTCTAGACAACATAATAGCCACAAAGTCCAGGATACAATCTAAGTGAACTCAATAAATGAAAAATTAAAACAGGACATTTTTACTGTTCTTAAAGAAAACACAATAAAAATATGGCAATATTCGATTACTTAGATATTGTAATTTTCAGACAAGTACTTCAAGGCAGCTTCTATAACCATGATATTTGAAACAAAGCAAAGCTTAAGTGAAATACATGAGATACAGAAAATCTCAACAAGAAAAACAAATAAAATTCTAGAATTATTAGCTACAGTTTCTGATTTAAAACATCAAAGGATGGGCTTAATTGTGATATTGAAATGAAAATCCTGAGGAAGCTTAAATAGTTTAATATAAATGATGCATTATGAAGGACAACAATGAAAAATAGTGAAAAAGAGGAGGCCGTGAAATGTTGGGAATATGTCAAAAGGTCTGAGAAATGTGCAATTGGAACCACAGAAGGATTAATGAAAGAGCTTGGACATAATAGTATTTGAAGAAAAATGGCTGAAAACCTTGCAATACAGAGGAAAAATGTGAATTCAGAAGAAGACCAGAAAGGATAAATTCCATGTGAACCAAGCCAAGACATTTTACCATCAAACTGTTAAAATCTAAAGAAAAAAATCATCTTAAGCCAGACATGGTGGCTCACACCTATGAGATAGGAGGACTACAGGTTTATAGACAGCCTTAGGAACTTAGCAAGGCCCTCAGCAACTAAGTGAGAACCTATTTCAAAATAAAAATATAAAATGGGCTGGGGTTGTAGTTCAGAGGTAGCATACCCCTGGGTTCAATTCCCAGTACCAAGAAAAAAATCTTAAAAAGAAAATTTGAGAATTGATACCAAAGGAAGCTTAGGCCTTTCAGAAAAAACAATAGGATACAAAATAGTAAATATCTGGGTCAATAAAAAAATTGTGTGTTTGCCTCTTAAGTGATCAAAAGTATATATGTCAATTTGAAGTAAAAGTAAAAAGGAAAAATTCTCTGTTTGGGACCTATGTTTTCAGATCTTATATGTAAAAAGCATGGATATTGCCTTTCATTTACAAGAGAATGCTGGACAAATTGAAAATAATGATTTCCTTGGACACATGAGGGAAATGAAGTTGCTTGGCCACCCTAAAATCTAGACACGGGTTCATCCAGAGAGGCAGAACTGAAGTCAGCTAGCCTAGAGTAGAAGCCACTTATGCACGAAGCTGATAGGAAAACTTAGATGATAATCATGATGGATTATTGGAAGCTGAGTGTGGACTATCTGAAAGTGAGAAATTCCCAGAAAATCAAAACTCTTTGTGTTTATCTCCTACCTAAACCCATGTTCTTTTTCTTTTCTTCCTTTCTTTTTTCTTTTCTTTTCTTTTCTTTTCTCTTTTCTTTTCTTTTCTTTTCTTTTCTTTTCTTTTCTTTTCTTTTCTTTTTTCCCTTCTCTTCTCTTCTCTTCTCTTCTCTTCTCTTCTCTTCTCTTCTCTTCTCTTCTCTTCTCCTCTTCTCTTCTCTTCTCTTCTCTTCTCTTCTCTTCTCTTCTCTTTTCTTTTCCTCTTACTAGGGATTGAACCCAGGGGTGTTCTATCTCCAGCCACACCTACAGCTCTTTTTCTTTTTTAGTTTGAAATAGGCTCTCACTAAGATGCGTTGGTTGTCCTGAACCTGTGATCCTCCTGTCTCAGCATCCCAAGTACTGGGGTTATAGGTGTGCACCACTATGCCCGGATGAATCCATGTGCTTACAGTAAGAATACAAGAAAGATAACATCATATCCACAGCAGGAGAAAGGAGAATATCTCCTAGAACATTTCCAAATAATTTAAATAGATACTTCAATCCCAAGGAGGTACAACAGCAACCCTACTGCTTAGTTGTGGGCTGTGCATAGTGACCTCCTTACAATGGGTATAGTAGGGACATCTCACTACTAGAACCTTTCAGTGGAGAAATTTTACTTTACTGGCATTTGTTTTAATGTCCAGCACATGGTCTCTATTAGTAAAAATTACCTATGTACCTGAGAAGAATGTGATTTTTCTCCTGTTTTGGGGAGGAAAAGTCAAATAAATTAATCATTTGGTTAATAATATATATAAAATGATTTTATATTTTACAGATTTTTAAATCTTATTATTATCCAGGTATAGTGGAGCACACCTCTAATCCCAGTACTTTGGAGGCTGAGACAGAAGGATCACAGGTTTGAGGCCAGTCTTTGCAACTTAGAGAGGCAATCAGCAACTTAGTGAGACTCTGTTTCCAAATAAAAAATAAAATAGGGCCGAAGGTGTAGCTCAAAAATAGAATGCCCCTGAGTTCAATCCAAAGTACCCCCCCACACACACACACACAAAGAAATCAGTCTCTGATCCAGAACATACTGTGTACATGTTCAGGATAAAATTCATAAGAATGAATATTTAAAATGCAATATAGAGTGTGTTGAAAATTTGGAAAATTTCATCCTTTCTATATGCGATAGGTATATTTAAAATTGCAGAAATTAATATATAAGAATATTTGAAAATTTAGCTCTTAGACAATACATTATTATTTTTAGGCATTCATATAAAACAAGTTAAAAGAAGGGAGTGTCTGAGGTGTAGCTCAGTGGTAGAGTACTTACCCAACATGCACAAGGCCTGGAGTTTGATACCCAGCACCACAAAATCTTCTATATCTGTTTCTAATACCTACTCCTTATAGAAAGGTTGAATTTTTTCCAAAACTTTCAACACATTCTATGTTGCATGTTAAATATTCATCCTTATGAACATGCATACAATATAAGAAAAGGAAAAAGTTTATTTTATGAAATCCAATTCTTTCCACTGATCTTTACTCTGTTCTGTAGATAGACGTTTTATCAGGTATGATTTTCTTTAATAAAGAACTTTATTTTATATTGTTCTGCCACGGGAAACTTCTATGAACTCTTATTTATCTAAAAGTATCTTTATTTCACCCTAATTTCTGAAGGATAATCCACATAAGCACGGGTTTTCAATGTATTGTGTTAGCATTTTGAAAAGGTTTTGAAAGTGGCTGATTAAAGATCAATTTAAAGCAGCCAAACTCAAGGACGGGATTGCAGTGAGGACTCAGTTGGAGTAACACGAACCGAGAAGATGAAAGTTTCCAACAGCACTCCTTGTGGGGGTTGCCCATAAATTAGGAAATGTATAAACAATATGGCTATGATATTATGTATAATTAATATTATGATATTAATATAATTAATACAATGTGGACATTGATTAAATATAGGGATGAGTGAAAGAAATGGAGGGATCTAACTCTTGAATGGCACTTGTATCTGTGACCTTTGGGACTGAGCATAGCTGAGATGGAGACAAACACAGTCGCAACACAGGGTGGGGAAGGATCAAGAGGTTATTTGGGGCCCATTAAACCTGAGGCCCCTCCCTGTCCATTAGGCACTTGTATCTGAAGATCAGGAAAGATCCGTAGAGCAGAAGAATATTTTGGAGCTGGTAGCATGGTAACCAAGGTCACCAGTGTGATCATATCCCCTAGGGGAATTGTGAGAAGAGAAGAGGGTCCAGGAAACAGTGCTGTGGAGTCACAGAAAGAGAAACCTAGGATGGATTCTGAGAAAGAGCATCCAGAGAGTCAGAGGGAAAGGAGGGGAGGGTAGCGTTATGAAAGTCAAGGGAAGAATTTTAGTGAAAAAAAAATCTGCATAGACAAGAGGAAGTGGAAAACCCAGGAAGACCATTGGATCTGTAGAGATTATCATAAAAGGTGATAAATGACAGCTATAAGATGTCTTGCTATCCAGAGAGACATTCTTTTTGATTTAGAAAAATCGTACCTGCTGTCTCTTCATCTTTAAAATTGCATACAAATAGTTCATTTGCTACATGGAACAAATAGCTTATATACATAAAGTATTTACAGTAATAGCTAGTCAGTACTGCATGTTAAAACACTCATTATTGTTTTCTGAATTTATGTCCCTTGAATCTGTTTCTTGAGAGTGGGGGACTTGGGAGGGGTCTGGAAATATGAAAATGCATTTTTGTATTACCTGTAATTGGATGATTTAAAATTTTCATTTGAATATATGAGATACAATATGCATCATATCCTTGAATGTTAATACTGTTGACTCCTATCATAGCACACCAGAATGTATTGGGAGTGAGTACAAGTGCCAGATGTGACTGGACTTCATTACTGCCAGAGAGTGTGCCAGATTCACCCTTATCTCTCCAAAACATGTTCCCAAAGGTACAGCCAGACTAGATAATAATGGAATAGATGTTGTTATGGTAATTGAGGGAAGGGGCTGGACCACTTCTCATTTGCTGAAGTTGTTTTCTCTGAGCTGTGCTTGGGAGGCTATGATAATTATTCTTGTAAGTATCACCCAGTTTGACTAATTCCATCTTCACTACATCATGCCAACGACCCAACGTGGACTGCGAATTATCAAGTAGGTCTATTGAAACTCTTGGCAACTTTACTCATAGAGAGGTTATTTATGACACCGTGAGAGTAATTTTAATGAAGTAGTTGGGGAGAAAGCAAACGTGCAATGAGTTTTGTTAAATATGATGGGTATGGTAGACAGAGGATCTCAGAAGATGAAGGAACTAATGTGAAAACTGGAATATAGTGGTCCTTTATCCATTACACTATTAGATAAAGCTAATCAATTCAATTTCAGAGATTTTTACAATTCCAGATTATCACTTTTATGCCTACATATAGATTGTTATGCTTGTTAAAAACCCAACATTTTTCAGAGAGGCCGGGCGTGGTGGCCCACGCTTGTAATCCCAGTACTTTGGGAGGCGGAGACTGGAGGATCCGGGTTCACAGCCAGCCTCAGCTCTGTCTCTGTCTCCCCCTTTCTCTCTCTCTCTCTCTCTCTCTCTCTATCCTTAGTGAGGCCCTCCGCAACTTTGTGAGACCCGGTTTCAAAATAAAGTATAAAAAATAGGGCCGGGGGCGTAGCACAGAGGTAGAACGCCCCCGCGTTCAATCCCCGGTTCCGCAAAAAAAAAAAAAACAAAACCAACATTTTTCATATATTTTCCCTACTTTTCTTCTATTTTCCCCAACTCATTAACTTTCTTCAACACATTAACTATGACTATTTTGAAGTTCTTCTCTGCAAATTCCAAAATCCTGGCCATCCATGGAACTGCATCTACTGTTTATTATTTTCTCCTGACGATTGTATGCATTCACCCCTTTGCATGTTGGGTGTGGGTGTGTACGTGTGTGCGCCATTTTTCTGCCAGGATTTGTTTATAAGAACACCAGAGGCAATCCTTATGACATCTTCTACCAGTAGTGGTGACCTTCACTCTTCCAATCAGGATCAGTGACTACTTGTCTCCATCCAGGCAGAGACTGATCTAGTATGGAGCTTGGCTGTGGTTTTAGTGGGATTTATTCTACCTCTCAGTTAGTTATCTCTATTTGGGGGGGTAGAGTTCTGCTTTGCTCTTGACAGAGAATTAAGGTGACCTCATTCCCCTCAGCCATAAGAGCAATAGAACAGCTTATTCCTCTTCGAAAAACAAATTCATTTAATCCTATTTTAGATTTTCAGAATTATGTTTTAGCAGTCCTCTTACACTTTATAATTGCTGAAATGGGAGCACTAACCAGCTCAATTTACTACATGCTACTCAGAAACAACAATCTTGAATCACCTCCCAAGAGCTTATCGCAGGTATCTACTAAAAGATAACATCTTGTGAGGATAGATAGTGTCCTTCAGAACGTGTAATATGTATTTTGAGAAAAAATACTATTACAGAAAGAAACAACCTTGATATCTAGAGTTTATGGCTCTGGGATCTAAGGGGTGAAAGTAGGAGTCCCTCTTCTTACCATTACATACACTGTTCTCTTTAGAAATCTATGTTTCTCATCACTATTTGATGGCTTGGGAAATTAGAGATTCTGTTTCTCAGCATGATAGTGTTGGGTGGTAGTAGTGATGGTCAGCAGTTCATCCAAATAATAAAGTATGAGTTTAGTTACACCCAAAGTATACCTGCCACCAATTCATGTTTTCTTCTTTCTTTTGATAAACCATCTTGCAAAGAAAGGAATTACTATTTTGGTTGGGATAATTGACTGTATTTAGTATGAGAACATAAGGTTGTTGCTACATAATGGGTTCCACAATAAGCACATGTCAAATTCAAGGGATTTTCTAAACTATTTGAGCAAAACAATCTGAACAATGTGTTAGAACTGCAGGTTCCGGCCCCTCATAGGATAGGTATCTGTGTTACCTCTCCAGAAAAAGCCATCTAGACTTATCGACGTGCTTAACTGGGTATGAGAAGATCTAAAACTAGGGACAGAGAAAGAGATTACAAAAATAGACTATGATATTGGAACCAACTTCAACTTATCCTATTGTTGTGTAACCAGTTATTACCTTACAAAATTGTAGGAAAGGTGAATGAGATTTAACCAGGGTCTGAGAAAACCTAAGCATGACAAAAATGCTATTGGTACTGCACATGCTATCTCAGCATTAAACTGCTATCAAACTACTACAGAAACTATTTAAATGTCCTTGCTGGGTTCTTTACTCTGGTTAAAAAAGCATGCTTTGCCAGTGTGCAAAGATGGCTATAACTTCTGTAGAGTGCTTGTCCCAAGAATCAATCCTCATCTGTAGAACTAATGACATTCTTCTTCTTCAGCCCTCTGTTATAGTAACTCCTTTGAATGTTCTGTGTTTCCCCAGTCCCCCACTTGGACTGAGCTCTAGTTATCCCTAGATGCAGTATGTTGGTGAAAGAGCCTTTTTTTGTGGCTTCTTTTCCTTCTCTGTCTCATGTTTTCACTTGTTTACTATCATTTCCTTGAATCATCTGCCAAATTAACTACTTGAACGAAAATCATTTCATCAGAATTTACTCCTAAGGATTTGGTTCTAAAGTAAGACAGGGGATCACTTCCAATGACATTATGTACATACGGGGGGAGGATACCAATGTCAATCTCAACACCTTGTATGGGGAAGGGGGAATTGGGGAGGGTCCTGGGGGAAAGCCCACCAAGTGCTGTGTGTATGTATGTCACTATCACTATGAACTACATTAAGATGTGAGACTATAGTGCACCAATAAAAGCATTAAAAACCAAAATAAAACAAACAAAAAAAAAACAAAGAGGACAGGTGGAGGTTCCATAGTAGAACATCAAAGCAGTGGCTTACCTATATTTAAAAAATATTCCAATAAACTATAATAAAGTATAATACAATAATATTCTGAATAACGTTAAGATTAATCATATAGATAAATCTTAAAACTATATAGAAAACAACACCAAAGAAAAATGAGCCAAATGTATGAAAAACAGCAATTTACCAAATCGAAAACTCAAATCACCAAGAAACATATATGAAGGTTACCGTTCACATTAGTAAATGGAGTAATACAAATTAAACCAGAAAAAGACATCATTTCACACATACCAAGTCAGCATACATTAAAATTCATATAAATTCCACTTGTAGTCTAGGGTGTGTGGCTACTGTGCAAAAAGAGAAACCATTGGTAGTTATTTGACAATCACTGTCAAACTTGAAAATATGAATATTCAGTTATCCAGCAAATACACACACATGTTTGTGTGTGGTACTGGGGATTGAACCCAGGGACATTCTATCTCCAAACTATACCCTTAAGTTTTGTGTGTGTTTTGTGTGTGGTTAATCCAGTAGTACAACTTTCCCACTTCCTTAACAAACCCCTTCAATTTTCTAGGAATTTATTTTTACTAATTTTTTTATATAGAGGCAACCTAACATTCAGCACATACAAAACAAGAAAAAAAACTTGATGTAGGCCGGGCGTGGTGGTGCACGCTTGTAAGCTTGTAATCCCAGTACTTTGGGAGGCAGAGACTGGAGGATCCTGGTTCACGGCCAGCCTCAGCTCGCTCTCTCTCTCTCTCTCTCTCTCTCTCTCTCTTTCTCTCTCTCTCTCTCTCTCTCTCTCTCTCTCTCTCTCTCTGTCTACTTAGTGAGGCCCTCTGCAACTTCGTGAGACCTGGTTTAAACATAAAGTATAAAAAATAGGGCCAGGGGTGTAGCGCGGAGGTAGAACGCCCCTGGGTTCAATCCCCGGTACCGAAAAAAAAAAAAACTTGATGTAAACGTAAGTAAAAATGTTTTCAATTCATTCTTCTCTCTTTGTTTCTTCAGGGCTCCAAACTGACATTTTAAATTTAGTATGAAGTTATCTAAATAGTTATAAAATATCAAAAATACCACTGTGGATTTCAGATAAAACAGTAGGAACTTCAAGAATAGAATATATTGAAACAAAACTTTTTGCAATCTTAATCTCCCCCAAGCTTTTAAAAGGACAAAAAGAGTTTAATTACATCCATTGTAATAAATTACAAGATAATTTTTATCCACAAATAAACAAAACAGCATAGCAATTGCTTTAGGATTGTGTTTATTGGCTTACTATTAGTGTTGTAGACAGATGTCTTCTGGCTGTTAGGCACTTATTACATTTAATATAATAATTAACACACATATGCCAAAGCTTATTTCTACAGTGTCTAATATTTTTCATTAATCTGTCTCCGCTTGCATTTTCCCAAAACTTTAAATTTATTGTCTTCAAATATATTAAAATATCTTATTTAAATACATTTTCTCATAATTTGCAGTTTTCCTGGGTAAATTGAGAAACATTTTATCAGGAAAAAATCACATTTTATTTTAACATTTATTTTTAATTAATTTTATTGTATATATTTAAGATACAAAACAAAATGTCATGAGATATATATATATATAGATAGATAGTAGAAAGGTTTCTATATAGAAACAAACCAAATATCTACCATTTCTCATAGTTACAGCATGCAAGTGTGTGTGTGTGTGTGTGTGTGTGTGTGTTAAAAACTATTCATTAAGCAAAAATGCTAAATACTGTTGGAATAACTTCTTTGAAAGTATATCAATTAAAGGATTACCTATAAAACATGCAAATAATACTGAAATGTAGAATCTAAAAATGGTAATATACTGGGATTATATATTATTTGTATATTTTTATTCTTCCAAAATTAATAAAATTGCTTCGTAAATTTAACATTATTTCCAATGGAAAAGTTATTATGTAAGAAAATAGAGAAAATTGCAGAAAAAGAATAAGAGAAATTTGACATGTACTTTTAAGATATTTTAATTTTATGTATTAAAAATATTATACTGGGGCATAATATTGATAAAACAAATGAATCTGCAAAGATAGGCTTGAAGAAGAAAATATAAATTGAAGTTATTAAAGAATGAAAGCTCTTTTCCCTTAGTTAAATCATTCAAATATTTGGTAGAATATTTAGATAAAAATTACTTTAATTTTATCCAAATACCATATCCAAATATTACTTTGATAAAGTCATAACTGTGTAAAATTAAATCATTCATGCGACTCTAGGAAACATCTTAATAAATTATTTTTTGTGGAATAGCAAAAATTTTTTCTGCGAAACTGAAATGAAAACTAATCACTGATTTACTCTATAGTTGTTTTTTTTTTTTTTTGCGGCACCAGGGATTGAACCCAGGGGCATTCTACCTCTGCGCTACACCCCTGGCCCTGTTTTTTATACTTTATTTTGAAACCGGGTCTCACGATGTTGCGGAGGGCCTCACTAAGTAGAGAGAGAGAGAGACAGGGAGAGAGAGAGAGAGAGAGAAAGAGAG
>PVJS01032658.1:0-22633 GCA_004027185.1 Glis glis | reverse complement strand
ACTACTAGCCATCTCCTCTCTGGTGGCTTCATGCTCCTCGGAAAACAGGACAGTTCAATGAGTTCAGTTTTTGAAACTTTGTTCAGGGCCTTTTGTCTTTCTTTTGGTATCTGGCTGGATTTCTTCAGTTGCCTTGCTAGTGTGCAAACTTGTTGAGTTCTGTTAACTCTGAGTATAATCACATTGGAGCCGATGTTAAGAGGTCACCTTCTAGGTGACCTCTTCCTATAAGGCTAAAGAGAAATAAGCAATGGAAGTAGTCAATATATATTCACTAATTGATGTAACAAATATGCTAGATGTCTTACACATGCCAGATACTGTTTGGAGATATGAAAAACAAGACAGACATGATCTCTGTCCTATGGAATATATCAGCTAAGGCAAC
This sequence comes from Glis glis, assembly GCA_004027185.1. Taxonomy (NCBI): domain Eukaryota; kingdom Metazoa; phylum Chordata; class Mammalia; order Rodentia; family Gliridae; genus Glis; species Glis glis. The sequence goes on along the minus strand of PVJS01032658.1, from coordinate 22,245 downwards.
GATGTGACAAACTCTCAAATCCCACAGACTTAATCTCATAGACCTTTACTTCTCAATAAAAATTGATGTAGGTATTCCTGGTTGGCAGGTGAATTCCCTAAGGTCATTTAGAGACCCAGGCCTCTTCTGTGACTCTGCCCTACCTGGGTACCAGAGTCCTCCCTGTGTCCTCTGCAGAAGGCAGCTTGGTAGAAGAACTGAGAATTCAGAGGGTGTCATGGGAGCTGTTCACAGGCCTTCCTGGGGTGCACATCCTTCTTCCTTGACCACAGTTCAGACTCATAGCCACCCTAGTTGTCGACTGGAAAACTTAGTCTAGCTGCTTCATTGACTATAGAGGTAGAACTATAGGATTTTGGTGAATATATAGCAGACCCTGTCATGTTGAGCTTACAAGCTAAAAGCTAAAGACACAGTACAAGGCAGAAGAATAAAGGGTCAGAAAGAATTAAGTTAGCATTGGAAGCCACATAAAACACCTGGGTTAAAGGAGATATATGGTGCATGAGGTATGAGCAAGCAGACTCCTTTTAAAGAAAGAATGAGATTTGGCTTAATTAAAAATAAGAGATTTGTATGCTAATTTATACAATATTTGCAGTAACTGTATAACTTTCTCCATTTAACAAATAGGAAAACTAAGGCACAAAGAGATTAAATCACTTGTCCAAGTTAGTTAAGTAGTAAAGTCAAGATTCAAACTCAGGAGTCCATGTGCTTAACCATTAGAAGATAGGGCTTTGCCCTGCTGGCCTCACCCTGGCTGGGTTGTAAGAGCCTGAGGAGCCATATGGAAGTTTACAACACAACAGACAATATCCTTTTTACACAGACAAAACTTACATTTCAGTATGGAATTTAAACCAATAACCAGAGAATGGCAAGTTATCAACATGGAAAACCCTTTGCTTTGGTTAATACATGTACCCCTATTCATGAAATATCTTTTGGTTGAAGGCAACAAAAGAAAAACAAACAAATCTGATTTACTTAAACAAGTAAAAGATTATGTGGAATGAGACTAGATAGCTCATGAGATAATAAGAGGGCTGGAGATAACAGAACCTTCCTCCTGCAGCTATGGTGAATCTTAAATTATACAATGTGTCCTGTAAGTAGAGCCTAAGGCAAAGGTTTAAGAACCAGTGAGGTATTTGGCAAGTAGATCCCAAGGAAACAGAAATAGGGAGAGCAAATACTAGAGTAAAATATCAAGCTGGCCACCACTATGGATGAAGTTTAAAGAATATATAAAATGCTCTCAAAGATGCCTCCCCCAGAGATGCACAGGCAGTACATTATCCTTCATCCTTCTTTGGTCAAGAGCAGCCCCATAGACATCAACTTCCCTTTTATTATGTAGTTATGGGAACATCCCAGGTCAGAAGAGCCCCAAGTCAGGAAGCAAGCAGTGCACCCTGCAGGCCTAAGAGAAGGTGATATCAGGCTGCACCTGGTAAGGGAGCTGGGAGTCACAGCACTTGCTGTGGCAGTGCCGAGGAATAATTGAGGATGAAGAGTGGCTCAGTACAAGTGGCTGGTACTGTACACAACCTGCTTAGCACACTATTATTTGACACATAGTAAGTACTGAGTAAATCACTGTCAAGCAGCAAGATTGGCTCTAGTTGTGCAGAGGGAGAAAAGAAGACTCCCATATGATGGTACCATGGTCAGGGGGAAGAGGGGGGCATGTTCAGTAGCCCTGAAGAGCCAAGTAAATGGTCTGGTCCTTGAAGTTTAGCTGTGGCTTATGATTACTAAATGTCCTCCTTTTCTAACAACACTTCAATTTATATGAATGCTAATTACTAATATTTTAGCCCTACCATGGTATAATTAAATAGGCAGTTCTCAGCCTATTATTCTCAACCTGAGTGTATAAAACAAATTTTCCTTCTCTTTAGCATCACTTGTGTCTAATCCCTATATTCTTGCTTAGAAAAGGACAAGTGTAAATTAACATAAAACCATATAGATTGATAGATAGAAGTAATGCACATCTATAGATGATAGATGATAGATAGATGATAGATAGATAGATAGATAGATATAGATAGATAGATGTAATGCACATAGTTTCTTTACATGACGTATACTTGATTAAGGGAGAATAAAAATAAAGATAAAAATTGGGCAGGATAATCTCAGGATAATTTAAAAATCCATTGGTCGGAGATAATCCCCCTGCAATTTTGCGTTTCAGAGTAGCATGACCTTATGGAACTGAATTCACAGCGAAATGTATATTTTTCTTGTTAAACCATCACCGAACACATCTGGAAATCAAAACTTGGAAGGGAGGAATATCAGGCTTTTTTTTCTTAACAGAGACCACTAAAAAGTTTCTTCAAACAGGCTGGAAGAAGAAAGGGGAAGTGGGAGATTTTGATCATTTCTAGGGGACTTTCCTCTGGACAGCTTGAAGTGGGTCACATCACTTTCCTGCTCTCATTCCTCCCAGTTTGGTCTATTTGACTGTAGCAAATAGAATTTCTGGTCCTGGGAGTTCTGAATTTTAGAGAATTTGTTTTCCAATCAAAAGGAATACTGCTAAATAAATATTTCCTTGCTTGACATGGATATTTTTGCCATGAAAAATGTGGGTAAGAAAGAACAGTTATGAAATGCAAATGGTTTCAACAAATTTGGATTTAGGATGCCTGACTTTGGCAAATTACAGAAAATACCTGGTTTCTGTAAAGAGTCGATTATGCAGGAAACAGATGTTTGTTTCAATTCTCATTGGGCTGCCAAAGAGAGGGTTGTCTCAATCGAAGTTGCTACACTAACTGCAGAAACATAAAGGTTATAGCAATTTCAAACTACTTTTTACAAGGATTAAATGACTTCATTAAGTAATCAAATTATATATATATGAATGGCAAAAGCAACGTCCTTGCCAAAAAAAAAAAAAGTATATGCACCACATATATTGGGCAGGAATGAGTAGGCACTACAAGGGGTAAAGCAGTCTACTGTTCCTCTTCATCTGGATTGCAGATACATTTGTTTTACTTTGTTTCAGTATCTCACTCCAGTGTTTGGTCCCACATGAAATATTAATAAAGTTGTTGATCTAGAAAATGACTACATCAATATAAACTACCATACAGAGTTAGACAATGGCCATTTACCACATTTTCCCTTTGTGTCCAGAATAAAAGCAGAGATGATAAATCTCAGCCTCCAAAAGATTATAAGTACCAGAACTCAGCTAGGAATGGCTATTCCTTTTTTTCTAAACTAACATGGGTGGCAGTCCCTGGCAACATGCTGTGCATAGCCTGCTTGGCCTGCCAGGCCTCTAATATAAGGCATCTCATATTAGAAGAGGACTAGAGCAAGAAGGGGAAGAGCATTCAAGACCCAAGCCTTGTAATCGTGTAAGAATTTCGAGATTTTTCTTTCCTAGTTGTGGTGGTAAACCACTAGGATTTCATGTAGAGGAGTGACGTGACATTAGTTTTCTTTAAGATACAGTTCTGTGGGTTGTGTTTTTTGGATGGAAAATACCATGGTTAGAAAAGGAAGCAACCTATTTTAGATAAGTTGGGTAAGAAGGTGTCTTCAAAAAAATGGAAATCAGGCTGAGAACATAAGCAATGAGAAGGAAACAGATATGGAGAAATTCAAGAATTCAGGTTCTAGGTGGTAAAACTGATCTGCCCCTTACAAAATTGTTACAACAATCAAGGGGAAAAAAAGCAGATAAGCAGTAAAGTAATATATAAGCATTATTCTCTTGTGTAGAGTCATTATCTTAGTGGACTAATTTAATTTCATGGCATTCTTTATCAGCTGTGTACTGATGATCCCCCAATTTGTATCTTGCAGTGGTCTGAATGCTTGTGTCCCTTCCAGCTTCCTGTGCTGAAACCTAATCATGAATATTATGGTATCTGGAGATGGAGCTGTGGGGAAGTGCTTAAGTCATGAGGGTGGGACCTTCATAATGGATTAAGACCCCTTAGAGAAATGGTCCAAGAGAGCTGCTTTGGCCTCGTTGACACATCAAGTGTGATGACACTGAGCCAGAGGATGGGCTGTCACCAGACACAGAATCTGTTGATCCCTTCATCTTGGACTTCGAAACCTCCTGAATATGAGAAAAAAAAATGTCAATGTTTATAAGCCACATTATCTAAGCTATTTTGTTGTAGCAGCTCAAATCGACTAAGACATACCTCTAACCCAAACCACTATCCTGAACTCTGGAGTTATGCATTCAATTCCTGCTCATCATTTTCGTTTGGATCTCTTATTGATGAAGCAAACTTTTTTTTTCAGTATCGGGGATTGAACCCAGGGGCGTTCTACCTCCGCGCTACACCCCCATTCCTATTTTTTTATACTTTATTTTGAAACCGGGTCTCATGAAGTTGCGGAGGGCCTCACTAAGTAGAGAGAGAGAAAGAGAGACAGACAGGGAGAGAGAGAGAGAGAGCTGAGGCCGGCCGCGAACCCGGATCCTCCGGTCTCCGCCTCCCAAAGTACTGAGATTATGAGCATGCGCCACCACGCCCGGCTGGAAGCAAACTTAATATGACTAAAATTGTGTTCTTGGTCTTTGCCCCAAACCTCCACCACTCCAAGTCTTCTCTATCTCAGTTAAGTGAATTCCATTATTCTAGACTTGAATTTTCCCATATACTTCTCTTATTTTCACATTCCAATCCAATCCACTAGCGAAGCTATTCATTCTTCCTTCCAATAATATCCAGAATCTAAATAGTTTTCACCCCTGCAGCTGCCACTACCCTGCTCCAAGGCAGTGTTATCTATTGCTTGGTTTATTGTCATGCCTCCTAACTGACTTCACAGCCTCCAGCCTTTCTCGGCTCTAGCCTGTTCTGCACGCAGCCCCTGGAGCAAACTTGTCTACTCTATCTTTTCTGTATTTGTTTCCTAGGGCTCCTGTGACAAAGCACCATAAGTTCAGTGTTCCATGGTTCTGGAGGCTGAAGTTTAGACTCAAGGTGTCAGCAAGGTCATGCTCTCTCTGAAGGCTATGAGGGAGGGTGCGCCCCACATCTTCCTAGCCTCTGGTAGTTGCTGGCGATCTTTGGCTTTGGTTGGCTTGCAGCCTCATGGCTCCAGTCTGTGCCCCCATCTTCACATGCTGTTGTCTTCTCTGTGTTTATGTCCAGATTTCCCTCTTCTTCTAAGGACAGAAGTCATTGAACAAAGCCCCATCTTAGTCTAGTGTGACCTCATCTAAACTGGATTATATCTGCAAAGACCTTTTTTTTTTTTTACAAATAAGATCCAAACCACTCTCCTGGATCCTGGAGTCATGTATTCAATTGCCTGCATTCATAGGTACAAGGTATTAGGAGATGTGATGGAATTCAACCATTACCCACTTTCTAATGCCTTTCTCACTCAAAGTCACCACAGTCGCCTCACGGACTCCATGTTCTCTCTGAACTCACCTCAGATTACTCACTGCTTTTCTGTTACACTGACATGTTCTCTCTCCAGGGTCTTTGCACCTGCTCCATTCCTTCTGTCCAGTACCCTCTTTCCTGAGACACTTCTTCTGTGCCCTCCATCCTCTTTCATCTCTGTATCCACCTGCTCATCAAGGCCTTCCCTGAGCACCCCATTTAGAGTTCCTCTACTAGCCCCTCAATCCAACACTTTCCATCCCTCTTCTTGAAACTACTCTTCTCCTCTCTGTGAAGAAGTAACTATTATCAACCTCACTTCACAGGAAGCTAAAGTGTCTCACTCAAATCACAGAACTAGGAGATGGAGAAGTGACAGTGCAGGCTTATACCAGAGCTTATGCTCTTGCTTAGTGTTCTGTCGAGTCTCTTAATGATGATGTTCTATAGTTAATTCATTACCCACCTGGCCAGGATGTAAAAGGCCCAGGCTAAGTGATGGTCAACAGATGTCCTATAAAGGATAAACTCTACCTTGCCTTATATTTTAAACTTTCTCGGGTCAACACTCATGTTTGGATTTTGGTGGAAGATTCAGGGTAGAAATTCCAAGCATGAAGATATAAACCAACTTTTTGTTGTTGTTTCAACCAGCAATCCAGAAAGGTGACTGATCAATAAATAAAGAATAGTTTATATCTTATTGAGTTTCAATGATTTCTATAAAACTGGGGGGGTCTTTAAGCCTACAGAACAACACAGATCCATAGCTAAATGACTTATTTCACCAAGCAATACTTTTTATACAAATCAATCAGAAATAATTGTCAATAACACCATTTCGAAACAAAGTCTTATTTATTGGAGCAATGTCACATAGACACACTTGTTTGCACGTTCTCTCTCTCTCTCTCTCTCTCTCTCTCACACACACACACACACACACACACACACACACACTTATTTTGCCTGATGTTGTACCCCAAAAGAAGAGTCACCCATGGCTAAAGAGGTTTCTGGAAATTACCCAAAGCTATAATAATTGTTACCATCCATTAAGTACTGTCCATGTGCCAGTAACTGTGGAAAGTGCTTTTGATGTATTACTAATCTAATTTTCATAACAACACTAAGGCAGGAATTTTATCTCTGTTTTCCAGATGAAGAAAATGAGCATCCAGGAGATCTGGTAACCTAGCCCATAGTCAGAGAGCCAGAAAGTCAGGATATGAAAGTAGTTCTATAAGACTACACAGCACCCAGTAGTAATATACAAAGATCATCTAGCACATATTTTAATTGAGTGTGAAAAATATGCACCCAAGAATATTCACACTGGCTAGGTGCACACAGTCTCCCCTTAAAGAATGGCTACATGGGCAACAATACTTCAGGTTGAACATCCCTCATCCAAAATGCTTGTACCTAGAAGTGTTCCAGATTCCAAATATTTTTCAGATTTTGAAGTGTTTACAAGGATAAGGATGAAATTTATGAATATTTCACATGTACCTTATACACCTAGCCTGAAGGTAATTTTATAAAATATTTTTAGTGAGCCTACATGTTTCTTAGACCTATAACACAAAGTTAGATGTGGGATTTTCCACTTGTGGGTCATGTCTGAATTAAAATTTTGGGTTTGGGAGCACTTTGGATTTCAGATTTTTCAGATTCATGATGCTCAGACATGGTGCTTATGAGCATCAAGACACTCCTATCTTGAACAGTCCTCAAAAGTCACAAAAAATATTTTGTTTTCCTCTTTCTAACATTACATGCAAATCATCCTCTTTTCATTATTTTGTAATTTATGTTAGGCTCTTTCTACTATAATTGCAAAGGTAATGGCCTTCTTTCTATTAGAGCCTGGGAATGTTTTCCAGGAAGACACCAGCCATCCTGATTGAATGGAGAGGGGGCACCTGGCCTTTCGATATGCCACAGGTGAAATAGTCTTCCCTCCCTGACCGCAGGTTTACAAGCTCCTGTGGCCATAGATGACGGTGCAGATTGCCAACCTCATCAGATTTGTATCGATTCTGATTCGCTTCAATGCAGAACACTTCCTTTATCATACCTGTGTCCCAAACCACAATGTGGGAGTGCACTTTGTTAGAAGTTGTAGTTTTCATGTACTGACATAACTAGGAAGCATAACTCATAACTAGGAAGCATAACTTCAATATGTGAAGAAGTTTATTAAAATAGGCTAACTGGTCTATGCTCTGCTGCATACTATTTTATAACAAGGATTTATAACTATTTTTCTTTTGCTGAAGGAAGAGAAAATAAGCCTCTTCAAAGACTTATTATTTCTTTTCTATAGTCATTCTCTTAGTGGACTAATGTAGTTTCATGGCATTCTTTACCAGCTGATGATTCCCCAATTTGTATCTTGCTGTGATCTGAATGTTTGTGTCCTGTCAAATGATCTTTAAAACCTGTGGGTCAGGCAGGTATCAGGGCTTCAGTAATAAATGTGAGCACTCCCCAGATTAGACCTTATCTTATTCTTAATTATATTCTCCACATCTATCAATGAGGCTGGTACTTAATAGGCTCTCAGTGCACACTTAGAGACCAAATGTAATTAGCTCTAGACCCTGCCTGCCCCAGCCATGTAGAATTGCCCTGTACTCTTCAGAGCCATCTAGAGAGTATGCCCAGGCAAGCCGAGCGGTGATATGAATGGGTCCACTCGAGATTTCCTGTTAAATTTCTAGAGTGACAACAGAAGAATGGTGTTATACAAGGCTAGACAGAATTGCTGTCTTAAAATCAAGTGCCTCTAAGCCGGGCATGGTGGCTCACACTTGTAATCCCAGTATTTTGGGAGGCTGAGACAGGAGGATCGCAGGTTCGCAGCCAGCCTCAGCTACTTAGTGAGGCCCTCCAAAACTTAGTGAGACCCTGTTTCAAAATAAAAAATATAATAGGGCTGAGGGTGTAGCTCGGAGGTAGAAAGCCCCTGGGTTCAAACACTAGCACCAAAAAAAAAAAACACACAAAAAGTGTCTCTGACTGTAAAGTCCTCATCTCTCAACATTAATTTCACATCAATATTAATATTATTTTGTATATTTAAATCCCCAAACAATATTAAATTTAAATGTCTTTAAATCCCAAATGTTTTTAATCCCAAAAATAATATTATTTTCCTTGAAGTAAGGAAACTACCTAATTTCTATTTTCTACAAAACAAAAGAATACCAAATTTAACCAACCTGACGAGAGTCATACAACTTGTTGGTAACATAGCTGGAACCAGAAACCAAGTCTGTGACTGTGATTCCTTGTTTGATTCTTCCATCATAAGCAAGAGAGGAGGTGCAGCGTATGGATCCGGTTTCACCCAGTCAGGGGCTATGCATGTTTTTGGCATTAAGCACTTCCTATTAGTAGTTTGTGGCTGACTCCTGCTCTTAATTGATACAAGGGTCTCCACCCCCAACTGAGCAATCCAGCATTATTACAGCTGATTCTCTTTCCCTCTTATAAAGCATTCCCCGAAGATGTCCACAAAATGTTACCTGAGTTTATTTATTTTTGTTTTTATTGTGGATTGTAGACAAATCCTGCAAGTCTCTTGTTATTTCCATAAAAGGACTGGGCTTTTAAAAAAAAGTACAAAATAAAATCCAACTTGGATTGAGAACTTAGTATGTGCCAGGCAGAGTCTAGGCATATTATATGTATGACCTCATGTAACTTTTCAGAAGAACAAAGAGGTAGTATTCGTGTGTGTGTGTGTGTGTGTGTGTGTGTGTGTGTGTGTATGTGTGTCACTGGGGATTGAGCTCTCTGGGGCATTCTAACTCTGAGCTACACCCCCAACCCCATTTTATTTTTATTTTGAAACAGAGTCTCACTAGGTTGATGAGAGTCTCACTACTTGCTGAGGCTGTCCTCAAACCTGCACTCCTCCTGTTTCAGCCTCCCAAGTACTGGGATTACAGGTATGCAGTCACCACGTCCGTCTAAAGAGCTAGTATTTTTGATCTCACTTAACAGATGAGGAAAAGAAGGCCAGAGAGAGCTGGGATTGGAACCCTATAGATCTATAGTCTGGGATATCTCATTAATGTGTCTTTAAATCCCTAATAGGCTACTACTCTTAACTAAATTTAACTAATTTTTTTGCTGTACTATTCTTTTGGGGTTTTTTTACCCAAATTCGAATGCCCTATTCTTTTATATATTCACACACACACACACACACACACACACACACACACACACACACTTTTATTGGTACATTGTGTGTTTCCCTTCAGATCCCACCCCACTCTCCCCACCTCCCCGTATATGTTAGTGAGATTGTAGTGGTATCTTCGTATATGGATGGACATAGCATTATTTGAACTATTTCCTTTGTCAAGAATCCTTTTTCCCCTCCCACGTCCCTCATCCAGTCCCCTTCCAGTATTCTACCAGTCTCTTTCCTCATTTATCTAAGTCCCTTTTTTTTTCTTATTTTCTTTCTAGCATCCACAGATGAGAGAAAACATATGAACATTGACTTTCTGAGAGTGGCTGATTTCATTTAGCATATTTTCTAGTTCCATCCATTTTCCTGTAAATTACACCATTTTGTTCTTCTTTTTGGCTGAATAAAATTTCATTATGTGTATATACCACATTTTCCTTATCTATTCATCTGTTAACAAACACTGAGGTTGGTTCCACAACTGGGTTATTGTGCTGCTACAAACATGGATATGCATGTATCACTATAGTATTCTGACTTTAATTATTTTGGAAAGATATTGAGGAATAGTATTGCTGGATCATATGGTGATTCCTTTCCTAGCCTTTTGAGGAACCCCCACAATGATCCATAGTGATTGTACTAATTTGTAATTCCATCAGCAGTATATAAGAGTACCTATTTCTTCTTCACATTCTCACCAGCATTTATTATTGTTTGTATTCTTGATGATTGCCATTCTAATGGGAGTTACATGGAATCTCAGGGTAGTTCTGATTTGCACTTCCTTTAATTCTACCTTGTTCCAGTTTGTTCTTCATAGTGATAGACATTTTTTAAAAAATTCTAATTGATTATGCTATGCCTTTCTTTACTATAGCCATTGATTTCTACCACAAATGGAAAAAGCATGCTTCTTTGTCAGCTACTCCTCTGATAGAGGACTACTAGCTAGACTATATAAGGAATTGAAAAAAACCACTAAGAAAATAGCCCAATCAAAATGGCACATATGAACTGAATAGATACTTCTCAAAAAAAAAAAACAGAGAAAAGAAAAATACAAATGGCCAACAAATGTTTGGAAAAATGATCAACATCATTAGCAACCTGTCTCAGCCTCCCAAGTACTGGGATTATAGGTATGTGTGCTACCACACCCAGCAACAAATATACTCCTATTGACTCATTCTTTGGTAGTTGACAAAATGCTGAATGCTTTTTAGAGAAAAGTACTTGAAATCCATGTGGTTATCTTTGAATTCTACAAGGCTATCCTAAAAAAGTTTCATCTGTGATCAATTGGCATGTGTAATTTCTGTGAGGTCCAGCTATCTGATATAAACCATGCCACGTAATAATTAAAATGTCTAACGTACAGGCCAAAGAAAGAATCCTAAAAGCAGCAAGAGCAAAAGAACAGGTGACATACAGGGGCAAAACATTAAAAATCACCCCAGACTTCTCAATCCAAGTCAGGAATGCCAGGAGGGATTGGTATGAAGTACTCCAGAACCTGGAAGAAAACAACTTCCAACCAAGACTGATATATCTAGCAAAACTATCATTTAAAATTGATGGAGAAATAAAAATGTTCCATGATAAACACTTAAAGAATTCATGAAGACCAAGCCAACACTGGAGAAAATCCTAAAAGAAATAAATCACACAGAAGGAAAAACAAGCAATTTTCAGAACCACAGCAGAGGTGAACTCCACCAGGTAGGCAACTAAACAAGGAGATTTGTCACTACAGCAAACAGAAAATAGAACCAAAAATGACAGGAAACAAAAATCATATCTCAGTAATAACATTGAATGTCAAAGGACTCAACTCCCCAATTTTAATTGGGGCATAGGCATAGACTGGCAATGTGGATTAAAAAGAATAACCCAACTATATGCTGCTTACAAGAAACTCACCTTCTAGCCAAAGATACTCATACACTAAAGGTAAAAGGATGGAAAAAGATATACCATGCAAATGGAGATCAAAAATAAGCAGGGGTAGCAATGCTTATATCTGACAAAACAGACTTTAAGCTAAAACACATCAGAAGAGACAAAGCGGGTCATGTCTTGCTAATAAAAGGAACAATCCAACAAGAAGATATAATAATAGTAAACATTTACACCTCAAATGTGGGTGCACCCATATTCATAAAACAAAGTCTTCGGGACATCAGGTCCCAAATAAACCAAACACAATAATATTGGGAGACCTCAACACACCACTCACGCCACTAGATCGATCCTCCAGACAAAATATGAACACAGATTGTTCAGACCTAAATAAAACCATAGACCAAATGGATCTAATAGACACATACAGATTATTTCAACCAACAACACCTGAATACACATTTTTCTCAGCTGCCCATGGAACATTCTCCAAAATAGACCACATACTGGGTCACAAAGCAAGTACCAGCAAATTCAAAAGATGTGATATAATTCTCTGCATCTTCTCAGATCACAATGGAATGAAACTGGAAATTAACAACAGGAAGACTAAAAGTAATCACATAAGTACATGGAGACTGAATGATACACTTCTGAACAAGGAATGAATCAGAAAAGAAATAAGGGGAGAAATAAAAAAAATTCCTGGAATTAAACAAAAATAGAGACACGACATACCAAAATCTATGGGACACTTTAAAAGCAGTGTTAAAAGAAAAATTTATAGCACTGAGTGCCCACATAAGAAAAGCAAAAGACATCCAAATAAATAACCTAATGACACACCTCAATGATCTCGAAAAACAGGAACAGTCGAATCCCAAAGCCAGTAGGAGGCAGGAGACAACTAAAAGAAGAGCAGAAATATAATAGAGAATAAAAAAACAATACAAAGAATCAACAAAACAAGAAGCTGGTTCTTTGAGAAGAGTAACAAGATTGACAAACCACTAGCTAACCTAACCAAAAGAAGGAGAGAATCAACCCAAATTACCAAAATCAGAAATGAAAAAGGGTATATCACCAAACATACTGGAGAAATCCAGAGGATCATAAGAAACTACTTTGAAAACTTACATTCCAATACAATGGAAAACATGGAAGAAATCGAAAGATTTCTAGACACATACAACCTACCTAAATTGAACCAAGAGGATACAGAAAACCTGAATCAACCAATAGCAAGCACAGAGATAGAAACAGCAATAAAAAGTCTTCCATCAAAGAAAAGCCCAGGTCCAGATGGTTTTCCAGCCTAATTCTACAAAACTTTTACAGAACTAAAACCAATACTTCACAAGCTATTCCATGAAATTGAAAGAGATGGAATTCTTCCAAATTCCTTTTATGAGGCCAATATCACATTAATACCAAGCCAAATAAAGATACCTCAAGAAAAGAGTATTACAGACCAATATCATTAATGAACATAGACGCAAAAATTCTAAATAAAATACTAGCCCTGTGCATTCAAAACCATATTGAGAAAATCATACACCATGACCAAGTTGGTTTCATCCCAGGAAAGCAAGGCTGGTTCAACATACGCAAAACAATACATGTTATTCACCATATAAATCAAACTGAAAACAAGAAACACATGATCATTTCAATAGATGTGGAAAAAGCATTTGACAAAATTCAACACCCATTCATGTTAAGAACTCTACAGAAAATTGGAATAGAAGGAACATACCTCAACATCATTAAGTCAATATATAAGAAATCCAAAGCCAACATCATATTGAATGGGGGAAAATTGCCGGAATTCCCCTTAAAAACAGGAACAAGACAAGGATGCTCACTATGACCTCTCCTTTTCAATATAGTCCTTGAAACTCTTGCCAGAGCAATAAGATAAGAGAAGGATATCAAAGGAATTCAAATAGGAAAAGAAGAATTAAAATTTTCCTTATTTGCAGATGACATGATCCTATATCTAGAAGACCCAGAGAACTCAACCAAAAATCTACTAAACCTGATTAAAAAATTCAGCAAAGTAGCTGGATACAAGATCAACCCAAAAAAATCAGTAGATTTCATATGTGCCAACCATGAATCCACTGAGAAAGAAATCCAGAAAACAATTCCATTCACAATAACTTCAAAACCAATCAAATACCTAGGAATAAACTTAACCAAAGAGGTAAAAGACCAAAAGACCTCTACAATGAAAACTATAGAACACTGAAGAAAGAAATCGAAGAAGATCCTAGAAGATGGAAAGATCTCCCCTGCTCTTGGATAGGCAGAATAAATATTATCAAAATGGCCATCCTGCCAAAAATGGTCTACAGAGTCAATGCAATCCCTATCAAAATACCAACATCATTTTTCGCAGAGCTAGAAAAATCAGTCATTAGTTTCATATGGAGAAACAAAAGACCCAGAATAGCCAAAGCAATTCTCAGCAATAAGAACCATGCAGGAGGCATCACATTTCCTGACTTCAAATTGTACTACAGAGCTATAGTAATAAAATCAGCATGATATTGGCACAAAAACAGACACATAGACCAGTGGAACAGAATAGAAGATACAGAAACAAGTTTACAAACTTATAGCCAATTGATTTTTGACAAAGGTGCCAAACACATACATTGGAGAAATGACAGTCTTTTCAACAAATGGTGCTGGGAAAACTGGTTATCTACCTGTAGAAAAATGGAACTAAATCCTTACCTCTCACCCTGCACAAGAGTCAACTCGAGATGGATCAAAGACCTGGAAGTTAGACCAGAGACTGAAATTACTAGAGGAGGGCATAGGTTCAACATTCCAACATATAGGCACAGGTAGAAACTTCCTCAACAAGACCTCCAAAGCACAAGAAATTATAACTAGAATTAATAAGTGGAATAGCATTAAATTACAAAGTTTCTGCTCATCAAAGGAAATCATCAAGAGCCTAAAGAAAAAGCCTACGGAATGGGAGAAGATCTTTGCAAGCTATCCCTCTGACAGAGGTCTAATATCTAGAATATACAAAGAACTTAAAAGACTTTACCCTAAGAAAACAAACAATCCGATCAAGAAGTGGGCAACTGAAATGAATAGACATTTCACAAAAGAAGAGATACAAATGGCCAATAGATACATGAAAAAAATGTTCAACATCATTAACAATCAGGAAGATCAAATCAAAACTACTCTAAGATTTCATCTGACCCCAATTAGAATGGCAATTATTAAGAAGTCAAACAACAACAAATGTTGGTGAGGATGTGGGGAAATAGGGACTCTTCTACACTGTTGGTTGGATTGCAAACTAGTTAAACCACTATAGAAATCAGGGTGGAGATTCTTCAGAAAACTGGGAATGGATCCACCATATGATCCAGCTATACCACTACTTGGTATCATACCAAAGGGATTGAAAATAGAAAATTACAGTAATATATGCATAACCATGTTCATAGCAGCACAATTCACAATGGCCAAATTATGGAACCAACCTAGATGTCCATCAACAGATGAGTGGATTACAAAATTGTGGGAAATACACACAATGGAATTCTACTCAGCAATAAAGAAGAACAAAATAACATCATTTGCAAGAAAATGGAAGGATTTGGAGAACCTTATGTTAAGTGAGATCAGTCAATCACAAAAAAGAAGGGACATATGTTTTCATTAATATGTGCAACCTAGGGAGTAGTGGGGACACACAAGGGACTCTGGTTGATAATGGAGAACCCTCAGTGGGGCAAGGGAAGTCGTACAAGGGAAGGGGAAGGGCAAGAAAGAAGCGAATCAGTGGAATTACTACCATAACACTGTGTACATGTGAGCATATACCAACATCATTCTCAGTACTTCATATGGGTGGGGCGAGGCGAGAGGGGACACTAAGAGCTGTGTGCATGTATATTAACATCAAATAGATATTCATTGTGATGTGAGACACCAATGCACCAATAAAAGCATGTTAAAAAATAAAAATAAATATTTTCCCCAATGTCTCCAGTTGAATCTACCTTATTTAAATTCATTATGTTTAGATAACAAACTGTATCCTTCTGAGATCATAAAATCTTTAACATTATCTTTTAATGAAAAAATTATTAAATAAATTTTAAATTTTTATTAGCACATTAATTGTACATTTTATTTTATTTTTATACTTTTATTGGTGTATTATAGTCTTACATCATAATGTAGTTTATAGTGATCATGACATACATGCACAAGGCACTTGGTGGGCTTTCCCCTGGCTCCCTCCCTTCACCGTATAGGATATTGAGATTGACATTGGTATTCTCACATATGTATATAATGTCAATGGAAGTGGTTTCTTCATTGATTCTTCCTCTTCCCTACACCTTCCCCTATAACACCTCCCTGGCTCCACTGCATTTTCTCCTCCATTACCTGATGTCCCTCTGGTATCCCGATTACTCCCTAGCTCCGGAATATGAGAGAAAACATATGACCCCTCACTTTCTGTGACTGGCTAACATAGTGTTCTTCAGGTCCATCCATTTTCCTGCAAATGACATTATTTTGCTCTTCTTTATTGCTGAGTGAATTCCATTGTGTGTATATCCCATAATGTTGTAATCCATTCATCTGTTGATGGAGACCTAGGTTGGTTCCATAATTTGGCTATTTTGAATTGTATTGCTATAAACATGGGTATTTGTATACTACAATAATATTTTTATTTGAGTCCCTTTGGAAAGATACCCAGGAGTGGTATAGCTGGATAATATGGTGGATCCATTCCCAATTTTCTGAGGAAAAAATTGGGAATGGAAATTGTAAGTAATCTCCACACTGACCTCCATAGCAGCTGTACTAATTTGCAATCCCACCAATAGTGCAGAAGAGTTCCTATTTCCCCACATCCTCTTCGGCATTTGCTGTTGTTTGACTTCTTAATGATTACTATTCTGATTGTGGTTAGTTGGAATCTCAGTTTAGTTTTGATTTGCATCTCCCTAATTGCTAATGATGTTAAATATTTTTTCATGTATTTATTGGCCATTTGTATCTCTTCTTTTGTGAAGTGTCTATTTAGTTCAATTGCCCATTTCTTGATTGGGTTATTTGCTTTTTTAGTGTTAAGTCTTCACGTTCTTTGTATATTCTAGATATTAGTCATCTATCAGAGGGAGAGCTAGCATAGGTCTTCTCCAATATTGTAGGTTCTCTCTTTAGACTCTTGATGGCTTCATTTGATGAACAGAAACTTTTTAGTTTAATGCCACCTCATTTATTCAATCTTGTTTTAATTTCCTGAGCTTTGGGGGTCTTATTGGGGAAGTTTCTACCTGTGCCTATATGTTGGAGAGTTGGACCTATGCCCTCCTGTAGTAACTTCAAAGACTCTGGTCTAAATTCCAGGTCTTTGATCCATCTCAAGTTGATGCTTGTGCAGGGTAAGACATAGGGATTTAATTCCATTTTTCTACAAATGGATAACCAGTTTTCCCAACACCACTTGTTGAAAAGGCTGTCTTTTCTCCAACATATGTGTTTGGCACCTTTGTTGAACATCAATTGGCTATAAGTGTGTGGATTTGTTTCTTTATCTTCTGTCCCATTAGTCTATGTGTCTGCTTTTGTGTCAATACCATGCTGTTTTTATTACAATAGCTCTGTAGTATGATTTGATGTCAGGAATTCTGATGCCTCCTGCATGGTTCTTATTGCTGAGAATTGCTTTGGCAATTCTGGGTCTTTTGTTTATAAAAGTCTTTTGCTATAGAAGTCTTTTGATTGAATTTTAGGGTCCTCTAAATATAGGATCATGTCATCTTAAATATAGATACTTTCAGTTCTTCTTTCCCTGTTTGAATTCCTTTGGTATCCTTTCCCTGCCTTATTGCTCCAGCAAGAGTCTCAAGGACTATATTGAAAAAAGAGTGGTGATAGTTGGCATCCTTGTCTTGTTCCTGATTTTAAAGGAAATCCCTGCAGTTTTCCTCATTCACTATGATGTTGGCTTTGGGTTTATTGTACATTACCTTAATGATGTTGAGGTAACTTCCTTCTATTCCAATTTTCTGCAGTCTTTTCAATAGGAGTGGGTATTGGACTTTGTCAAATACTTTTTCAGCATCAGTTGAGATGATCATGTGATTTTTGTCCTTAGTTCTATTTATGTGGTGAATAACATGTATTGATTTGTGTATGTTGAACCAGTCCTGCATCCCTGGAATGAAACCAACTTGGTCATGGTGTACAATTTTCTTGATGTGTTTTGAGTGCATATCACTAGGATTTTGGTTAGAATTTTTTCATCTATGCTTACCAATGATATTGGTCTATATTTTTTCTTTTCTTGAGGAATCTTTATTCGGTTTTGGTATTAAGGTGATACTGGCCTCATAGAAGGGGTTTGGAAGAATTTCATTCTCTGATATGGTTTCTCTGAAAAGGATTCTAATACCCCCCCCCTTTTTTGCTTCTAGACCTTCTTCAATACCTATTATCCATAAGTTAGTTTGTTTCAAATTATCACACATTTCTTGAATGTTCTGGTCATGTTGTCATATTGTATTCTCTATATTGTTGACTGTGCGGTGAATTTTAGTGAGCTATCTTCCAAGAGTGAGACTCTATTTTTCATGTGGTCTAGTCTTCCGGAGGTGGTTTCTATTGAGGTATTTAATTCATTTATTGACTCCTTTATTTTGCTCAAAGCCTCTTTTTGGTTCTTGCTTAGGGTCTTAATGTCTCTATTTATTTGTTCTTCATTTCCTACACACTTTCTCTGATTTCATTTCTGAGACCTCTTATCATATTGAAAATCAAAATTCTGGCTTTTCACTCCCCGCCGCCACCGAGATCGCACGTGTGAGGCTTGTCCCCCGCCACCACCGACATGCGCTATGTCACTTCCTACCTGCTGGCCGCCCTCGGGGGCAACTCCTCTCCCAGTGCCAAGGACATCAAGAAGATCCTGGACAGCATGGGCATCGAGGCGGATGACGATCGGCTAAACAAGGTCACCAATGAGCTGAATGGGAAAAACATTGAGGATGTCATTGCCCAGGGTATTGGCAAGCTTGCCAGTGTACTCGCTGGTGGGGCTGTGGCTGTCTCTGCTGCTCCAGGCTCTGCAGCTCCTGCTGCTGGCTCTGCCCCTGCTGCAGCAGAGGAGAAGAAAGACGAGAAGGAGGAATCCGAGGAGTCTGATGATGGCATGGGATTTGGCCTGTTTGATTAAATTCCTGCTCCTCTGCAAATAAAGCCTTTTTACTTATCTTGATAAAAAAAATTCTGAATTCTTCTGGAATTTTCTGCAGCTCAGTATTGGTGGTCTCCCATGTTGTTGAGTTGTGGGAGTCTATTGTTTCTTCGTTGGTCTTCATTCTCATGTTTTGATTTCTCAGGTTTGTATTTATGTTGTCTTGGTATTCTCTTCCTCTTTTAGAGAGAGTGCTGTGTCTATTTGTTATCCCTTTATAATAAGGCCTATTTGGGGGGTATATATTTGCCTCTATGAATATGTCTCATATAATCAGACTTTTGAGTTTGTCCCTCAGAGCTTCTCTAGTAAGATATAGTTCTTAGTAAATGCAGACAACAGGAGCCTCTGATTGACTGCATACCACTGTGCTCTCCAGACCCAAATTCAGTAGGGCCAGAGACTATGATGTTCCATTCAGAGCCTACAGCCTGCTAGTTGGGATTTAATGCCCCACAGACACTATTGCTGCTCTACTGGTTGCAAACCCATGAAACGCTGCAGAGTGCTGACCTCCAGCCTCTGTGGTCACTGGGCATAAGCTCAGCAGGACCAGAGATTACTATGTTTTGAGCCTGTGGCCCAGATGATTGAGTTTTGATGGCCCAGGGATACCACTGTTGATCTGCTGGTTGTGATCACATGGAGTTCTGTTCTGACTGGCATGCATGCATGGCAGGCCCAAACTCTGCTGGCAGAGAGAGTGTTGAGTTCCCAGGCTGTAACTGGGATCGTGTGAGCCCCTACTGTCCCCTGGCCTCCCTGCTTTCAGGGTCCAAGCTCTGGCAGGGAAAGATTGTATTGTTCTGAGCCTAGGGCTTGGTGGGTCAGTTGTTTAGCCCCAAGAACACTACAGCTGCTCTAGGCAGCTGAGATCACATGAGATCTTTTTGACCTCTGCCCTTGGTGAGTGTAGCACCCAAACACCACCAGGAACAAATTTATAGTCTTCTGAGCCTGCAGCATGGTTGGCTGAGTTATTTCACTCCAGAGACACCACTGCTGGTGGTCTTGTGGTGATTGCTGGAGACCCTGCAGAGGCACTACTAGTGAACTACTAGAGGTGAACTACTAGCCCTAGGTCCTGCCTGCCCAACTGTCCCTAGGGACTGTCTGCTATTTCACACATTTCTCCTGTGTCCAACTGTAGCCCCACTCCCACCTCCACAGCGATGATTTGCCAATTCACAGACCCCGCAGGTCTGTTCGTTGCCATGCAAGTAAGTACCTATAGCTGCTCAGGCTCCTGCTGGGATGGTTTTTAAACTCACAGTCTTGAGGAGTGAGGCTTGTGTCCCTGCAGGAAGGGATGAGTTCAGCTGCAGCCACAGGAGTTCTCTGGTTGATTTCACTGGTTGGACTGTAGATTCACAGTGGTCTTGACAAGGTGGGATGTAACTACTGGGGTCCCTGCAGGAAGGACCTGTAGTTTCTGGTCCAAGTTCAGCTGCAGCTGTATGAGTTTACTGTGTGGTTTGGCCGGGTGGTCTGGGGAATTGCCTTATTGAGGTATTCGAGCATGGAGAGAATAATGCAATTGCTTTTGGTGATAGTTTTCTGCAGTCACTGGCTTAACAAGAGTCTGCTTCTTTTTTGCTGGAGCTGGTCTCCTCCATTCACCAGGTGAGATACACAGAGCTCTTTTCAGTCCTCTGCTCTCTGTGCTGAATCCAATTCCACCACATTTCAACTGTCTTTCTTCTATTGAGTTCTGACAACTTTTCTTCTGTTGCTAAGAAGTAGTCATCTTGTTAGTTGAGTTCTAAGTCTTGGAGCAACTGAAATGCACTATCTTCCTCTATTCTGCCACCTGTAATCTGTAATTGTACAATTTAGTGAGATGATTCGTTATGATACTTTCATATGGGCATACAGCATGCATTGATCATATCCAACCACCCTTCTTTCACTCTCATGCCCACCCCCTCTCCTACTACTTTTCCAAGTTCCTAGTCATCACTATTTCACTTTCAGGTTGACTTTTTTTTAGTTTCCAAATATGAGAGAGAACATGCAATACTTGTCTTTCTGTGTCTGGCTTATCTTACTTAAAATTATGTTCTCTAGGTCCATCACTTTTGTAGCCAATGATTTTATTTTTCTTCATAGTTAAATAATACTCCATTTTGTATATATGTATCACATTTTCCTTATCCATTCATCCACTGAGAGGCATTTAGGTTGATTTCACATCTTAGCCCCTATGAATAGTGCCACAATAAACATGGACATACAGATACCTTTTTAATATGTTGACTTCATTTCCTTTGGATGTATACTCAGGAGTAGGATAGCTGGATCATATGATAGTTCTTCTGCTTTTAATTTTTGAGGAAATGCCATACTGTTCTCCATAGTGGCTGTATTAATTTACATTCCCACCAAGAGGGGGTAAGTGTACCTTATACTACACATTCACATCAGCATTGCTATCTTTGCTGCTGTTGCTGTTGTTTCAATAAAAGCCATTCTAACTGGGGTGAGATGGTACCTCATTGTAGTTTTTATATGCATTTCCCTAATAACTATAAATATTAAGTATTTTCACATATTTACTAACCTTTTATTTATTTCTTTTGGGAAGTATTTATTAAGATCACTTGCCCATTTTAATTAGACTACTTGCTTTTTATTGTTAAGTTTTTTTAGTTCATTATATAATCTGGATATTAACCCTCTGTCAGAGGAATAGCTTACAAATATTTTCCCCTATTGTAGGTTGTCTGTTCAATCTGATTGTTTATTTGCTATGCAGAAACTTTCTAGTTTGATGTCCTACATTTTTTCAACTTTTATTTTTGTTTCCTGTACCTTTGGGAACCTATTCAGAAAATCATTGCTTGTACCAATATCTTAAAGTTTTCATTTATGTTTTCCTCTGAGTTTCAGAATTTTGGGTCTCACATTAAGGTCTTTGATTCATTTTGAGTTGATTTTTGTACAGAGTGAGATATAGGAATTAAGTATGTTCTGTGTATGGATATCCTGTTTTCCCAGCACTGTTTGATGAAAAGGTTTTGCTTTCTCCAATATATATATTTTGGGCATCTTTTTCAAAAATAAGATGGCTGTGGATGTGCTGGTTTATATAATGCTCTTAATTCTGTTCCACAGGTCTGTGTATTTCTGCTTCTATGCCAATACCATGCTGTTTTGGTCACCATGACTTGCTCTGTAGTATGTCCTGAAATCACGTGTGGTAATGCTTTGATCTTTGTGCTCTTTGCTCAACATTACTTTGGCTATTTGGGGTCTTTTCTGCTTTCATATGTGTTTAGGATTATTTTATCTAATTCTGTAAAGAATGGCATTTTTTTAAATGGGGATTGCATTCAATCTGTAGATCACCTTGGGTAGTATGGAGATTTTAGTAATTCTTCCAATCTACAAATATAGGAGGTCTTTCCCATCTTTAGTGTCTTCCCAAATTTCTTTCATTAACATTTTATAATTTTCACCTTCTCTTTTTTTATTTATTCCCAGGTAGT
>PVJS01032657.1:0-22634 GCA_004027185.1 Glis glis | reverse complement strand
GCCCTATTTTTTATGCTTTATTTTTGAAACCAGGTCTCACGAAGTTGCGGAGGGCCTCACTAGGTAGAGAGAGAGACAGAGAGAGACAGAGAGAGAGAGAGAGAGAGAGAGAAGAGAGAGAGAGATAGATCGCGTGCACGCGCGCATGCGCGCTAAGGTTGGCCACGAACCCGGATCCTCCGGTCTCCGCCTCCCAAAGTACTGGGATTATTCTATGTTCTTAATTTGTTTTTATGCGGATTGAACGATGTCAGACCTGAGGGTGCTAGAATGCAAACTGTATAGGGCAGAGACCTTGTCTAGCTACCTCTGTTTTGCCCCACTACTTAGCAGGTGTTCAAATAGAGTTTCCCTCTCCTGTGGAGCACTTTCTAAGAAAGGTGTGCCTCCAGTTACCCTGGAATTATGCTGCTGTTTGTAACCTTTGTCTCTGGGCTGTCTCTGGAGCTGGTGGAAGGATGAGTTTTATAGGTAGCCTTGATCTTTGGAGAGAAGAGCACATTTCCAGGGAGAGCTGTTTGATAAGTGCCTACCTTAAGTGGAGGTCACTGACACCATGTTACTTCCTGTGTCTCAGACATAACAGATGTTTCTCTTTCTGGCAGCTCCTCTGGGATTTTACTATTTAACTGGCTCCTACCCATTAACTGTGCACTACTATCATCTGGGCCCTACCATCCATTTGTAGAAAGAATAGTTTTGTAATAGCACTAATAGTTTTTCTAGACTTGAGGTCAAGAAGTAAAGGGAACTTTGCACTGGCGAACCTATTGTCCATAAATACCACTATTTATATATGGTATATCAATATTAATTATATTAATATTAAAAAATTAATATAATTTTCTATGTAGGCTGGGGGTGTAGCTTAGTGGTACAGAGCTTACCTAGTATAATTTTCTTCCATGGAACAATCATAGGGCAATAAGGATTATAGGAAGAAAGAGGCTTGCAGATTTTATCCAAAAGCTAGAAATTCATTATGTTTCTGAGTTTTGATTGTGTAGACCTTCCAATTGGCAAGTCCAGAATGAGCCACTGAGTGGCAAACACTGTGGTCTCTTTTCTTGCTTAGCAGCCCCCTTTCCTGCACAGGGCACATAATGATTCACAGGATGCTTAAACACCAGAGCACCAGCTACTTTGGTCCTTACTAACAACATTGTGAAATAGCTGGGCAGGGATTGCTGTGCTCATTTTATTCAATGAGAAAAATGAAATTTAGTCTGAAGTTACATGATTTGATGAAACTCCAGAGTTAAATATATGCAGACCCAGATCCAAAACAAATTTCTAGACTCCTAGGCAAGGATCGTTTCCACAGCATTGAGCTTGGGTGTCTTATTTCTAGGGTTGATTTTAAGCCTCCAAACGAAGGGCCCTGTCTTGGTCAACATTATCACTGCTATAATCCAAAAGACCGACCACACAACTCAGAGGAAGGAAGACTTTTGCTTGCAGTTCTCTTGGAGAGTTCAGGTTCAGTCCATGTGAGGCCAGGGTCTGTGGAGTTCAGGGCATGGCTATGGGAAGCAGAGAGAGGGAGAGAGCAAAGTTTCTGCTGTCACATCACGGAGGCCAGAAGCAGAGGCAGCAAATAAGCAAGGGGATTCAAAGACAAAATCATAGTCCCTAAGGCCACACCCCCAGGGACCCAACTCCAGCCACATCCCATCTGGCTAGGTTATCTCCCAGTAAATCCATTACAATGGATTTTACCCTCTGATGAGATTACAAACCTCATGACTTAAATACATAAACTCTGAACATTAATATATAAGCTCTTCAGGGGACAATCTGTAACCATAACTGACCCTATTGGCATCCACTCTGCAATCCTGATAGCATCATTCCTAGTTGTCTATGTGTCTCAGCATCCAACCTGGAACTGTAGCAGCTAGAAGGTCCACCAAGAGATTCTACTAGGTCCCAGAGAAGACCCACACTGCTTCTTCGCCCTGTCCACCTGCAACACAAAACCTGTGCACCGACCATCTTCTGGGTTTGTCTCTAAGCTCCGTGCTCTCATCTCTACTCTCTTTGTGTGATATTTAGGTCTCCTCTTTTTTATCATGAAGCTGGTTTGAACGAGAGATGCATGGTAGTGCATTCTTAAACCCTACAGTCCACGGGGATACCCAGCTTACTGACATCCACCCAGGGGCAGTCTATCTCTGAGTGACATCCCATCCTCTTTATTTATTTATTTTTTATTTTGAAACATGGTCTAAGTTACCATGCACTGGTCTTGAACTTGCAATCCTCCGGTCTCACTTTCCCAAGTACTGGGATTACAGGAGTGTGCCACTATATCTGGCTTTATTTTTAAACTTTTTACTGTAGTATGAAAGTATTACATTACTAAAAACTTAGAAAATTGACTTTCTTTTCCTTATACATATCTGTCAGAGTGTCAATAAACACACATTAATGTTTATATTAGATTTTTCTATTTTTCTATTTTATATTTTATAAAATATAAAAATATTTTCTATTTTCTATTTTTATATTTAATATTATTTCATAAGCATTTTTATGTGTTTCTACACAGTCAGCACTGAGCACCTACTTTGTGCTGGGTTCTGATCTAGGCTGTTTTTGATAGCCTTTTCAGTTCATCCATTCATTTATAAATATGCATTTTCTCCAATTTTTCCATTTATATTCCACTTCTATTTAAAAATAGAAATACAATGGCCTTCCTTCTTTCCTTCCTTCTTTCCTTCCTTCCTTCCTTCCTTCCTTCCTTCCTTCCTTCCTTCTTTCCTTCCTTCCTACTGGGAATTGAACCCAGGCATTCTATCTACGAGCTACACCCCAAAACCTATTTTTATTTTTTTATTTCTAAACAGGGTTTCCCTAAGTTGCTGAGGCTGTACTTGAACCTGTGATCCTCCTGTTTCATCCTCCCAAGTACTGAGATTACAGGCATGTGCCACTATTCCTGGCTAAATTAATATATTTAGAGATACATATTTTTCTTAGGATACATTTCAATAAGTGAAATTTTGGGGTCAAAGAGCATAAATATTCTTTATGGCCATTAGTATTTATTGCTAAGTTTCTTTCCAGAAAGTTTGTTTACATTTATAATGCTAACAGTCATGGATAAAAATATCAATTTCACTGGGCCCTCATGTGCTTTTTTTAACTTGCATTTTATTGCTTAACTTGAGAAGGGACTTGAGAAGGGTGAGCATTTTTGCATATTGCATTTACCAGTTTGCATTGAATTATCTGCTTTATTTTAGGACACTAGATTTATAAATTGTATTATTGCAGGTAAAATACTGCAGCAGCACGTTCTGCCGAGTGACTGGCCCTTTCATGCTACAGCCTTGCTTCTTCCCTTGTCTTCACCCTGTTGCAGGCTAATAGAACAGTGGCCTTGCTGGATCTATTTCCACAAAGATGTTAATGGTCTCCTTTCTTTGCACTTTGACAAAGCAGTCAAGAAGGAGCCAGGATGCCAGCGTGCAGGAACTGCCGCAGGAAAAAAAATCCCACGGTGGCAGGAAATTACCCTAATAGGGTGAAAATTAAGAAACAACCCATGGCACAGCCTGTTTCCAGGATACAGGCAGTACCTTCACGCCTTCACAGTTATTCTCTCAGAATCAATTTGGTGGCTCTTTTACTTTTTTTTCAAATTAGATTTGAACTTGAAGGGGGGTTCAATAGAAAAGGATAAAAGCTTAGAAAATATTTAATTTTGTTTAATAATGAAATCATTCTTATCTTCCTCATTGAGTAGAAAATGCAGTTCTCTTAAACTTTCTCTTGGTCTTTCTGATTTTGTACAAAAACAACTAGACTCGTTTTAGGTTATACTTTTTTTGTGTTCAGATAGATGGTAGACATCTGCAGAAGGTTGGGATTGAATCCTTTTTATTCTTCAGTTGCAGATAAAATACAAGAACTGTTGGGCCACTGATTAGTGATGATATGTGGGGGGTCACGAGGTAGCTGTCCCGGAGGTGGGGTGGTGGAGAGGAGGACAATCGGTGGCCACTGCTTCAGCAATTGAGGAGCAGGTGTATACACAGCTACTTGCTTCTGTGTTGCGAACACAGAGCCCGAGTCTCGTAATACTTCCTCCCTTGTCTCCTGTCACTTTCTCATATATCTATCCTTAAGACTTCTGTAGAATGGCCACTCGTTTGTGTCTATTTAGCTACCCTCTTTTTGTTTTGGGGTTATAAGTCTTGTATTGACTAGTCTGGCTGACACTGAAAAAAATATTCTTTTGTATGGAGAACAATATCTACTTGTTTATTATTTTGCTTATTCTTTGTACCTTTTTGGGTACATGATAACTCTGAATTAAGAACAGAAGGCTGTTTTCTTTAGTTTCAAAGGATAAGGCTGTGTTTAGTTGACTAACGGTAAGGATGTCTAGTGGAGGAAAGTGCTAGTGCTGGTACTAGATGATGAGCTCTTTGAGTCACGGCCACGTTCTGCTCAACTCTGTGATCCTGCATTCTTGGCCCAGAGGAGATGCTCAGCACCTGTTTATTGAGCTGAAGGGCAGCTTCCCCTTTATTCCCTGAAGTTTTTCTCCCAGGATAAGTGGGCTGCTGTTACTGTTTTCAACAGACCTAATTTTATCAAATAAATGTATAGAAATTCTCCCATTCAAAAGAATCATGGATTTCAGTTTGAAGAGATCTTGGAATTTGGCCCTTCTAAAATTGATCTGTGTGATTGTCAGCAGTGAACTACAAAACAGTCTTCTTAACATCTAGAAACAATAGGTGAAATGAACAAGATAGTATTTAGCAAGGATTTGATTAACATTTTGTGAATATTTTAACACATCCTGTGCGAAAAGCAAGATGAGGATGAGGTTGCAAAAATGCACAAGATACATCCCTTGATACAGAAATAATAGGGGTAGATTAAAGTCTGACTTCAATATCATAAAAGAGAAAAAGTCAACTATATATATCCATCCATGTACTCATGTACTCAATTATATTTATTATTCAGTCATTGGTAATGTAATGGGCACTGTAGATGTTGGGGAAGACCTGCCCAAGTGAAAAGGTACCAGGGGCTTTAGTCAACCAACTGAGCTTGAATGCTTCCAGTCATGGGCTGCTCTGTTCCTCACAGAATGGGTTTGAAACAACTCCCTAAAAATGTATTACATGTTAACTTGAATTCACTGGTTTGAGTTTTCCCATGCAAAATATGTAGAAAAGTTATAATTCTTTCCCACATTATGACTGTATGAATCATTTTCTGAAGTCCCTGCTTATCTTTAAAATTTTAGTTTAAATGTTACCTCCCCTGCAAAGCCTCTGTGAAGCTTCCCAGAGTTGTCTCTTTTCCTGTATTAGTATAAGGTTGGAGTCCTAAAACTTATTGTGTGTTAGAACATCTTGGGGAACAACTGAAAGTAAAGATTCTGGAGCCACACTACAGTAATAATAAAGCTCCCCAGAAAATCCTGAGGCAGTTGGTTCACAAGCTAGCATT
This sequence comes from Glis glis, assembly GCA_004027185.1. Lineage (NCBI taxonomy): Eukaryota > Metazoa > Chordata > Mammalia > Rodentia > Gliridae > Glis > Glis glis. The sequence continues at coordinate 17,153 of PVJS01032657.1, read as the reverse complement.
TGAATTACTGAATGGGGAAGATGAACTTGTGCTTGTTGCATACTTCCTATGTGCTTTAGTACTACACCTATGCATTTTTATTTATTTAATTTTGTGATACTGGGGACTGAACTCAGGGGAGCTCTACCACTGAGCTATACTCCCAGCCCTACTTTTTTTATTTTTACCTTGAAACTGGGTCTCACTAAGTCACTGGCCTCGAACCTGTATGTCTCAGCCTCCCAAGTACTGGGATTACAGGTGTGTGGCACTGCACCTGGCTACACCTATGCATTTTTATTGTTCTCAAATATCTCCATTGCCACTAATTGAATTGTCATTTAATTATAAAATTATATATCTATATTCCCCACCATATTGAAAGGCTTAATTCATTTTTGTATGTTCCTGAGTCCTTACCACAGTACCTGGCATACAATAGTAACTCCATAAGTTATTGTCCAATGAATGAGTGAGTGAATAAGACAAAATAAAATTGCTTGAGTATCAGAGAAAAGCTTAACATTTGTACCACACTCAGGTAGAAAAACTAAAGCAAGCTTTCAGAAAAGCTGTAGGGTATTTCTTGAGCCAGTGGGCCAAAGGTAATAGAGTATTATCCTATGAGTTGGAAAACTTGGCCAACTCTTACAGTGTGGCCACTAAGTGACTACTGAGTACCAAGCTTCCTTACCTGTAAAGATAAGATTTTAGCCTATATAATCTTATAAACTGTTGGCTTACTTCTACTACCACAGTTTATTTAAGGTCCCTGACACTAGCCTCTGGATGTGCACACTTGCACACACATACACACATGTAAATATGGGGTGGGGGGGTCTTAGTAGGGAATTAGTGTAATAGAAACGTATGTACCACATATATACATATGTATATATATATACATATATGTTATAATGAGCAATAAAATGTTTAGCAACATCAATTACAATGCAAAAAAAAGAAAGGTATTGGCTAATGTGTCTAAAGGTTTCATATCATAACTGAAGAAGTGAAGGGTATTCAAAAATTCTTCTCTTTTCTCTTATTCAAGTGAAGAAGGGTGTGGGAGGGACAAGGTGGATTGTCAACTAAAGTAGTTCCTTTTGAAATCTTTAGGCCTTCTTTATCTTTTGTTGGTCCTCAGATAAATAAAGATTCACCAAAGCAATTTTATTGAAGGGACAGTAAGGTCCTTCATTTCTAAGACTTGATTTGAATGGTTTGAAACAGTTATACATAATGGCTCTGCCATATTCCGGAGCCTTGAGTGGCTGTTTAACATTCAGGCTGCGTAGAGCCAGCGAGAGCTCCCAACAGAAAAGGGAATTAACTGTTTGGTGTGTTTTAATAAGTGAGTGAGCAAAGATCATGTGAATCGATTATCAATTTGGCTAACTTTCTTGCAGGGCTTGTGTAGAAGAATTAAATGCAAACAGACTGCATGTTTACCAAAGAGGAATGCACCTTGAAGTGGATATTAACATCCTCAAATGTGATTTTTTTTTGTAACACAGTGGAGTGTTTTCTCCCCCTTCCTTACTTTTGTCATGAGCTTGTGTTGAAAATGAAGGTGGAATTGCTGGGAAAAAAAAAAAACAGATCAGATGCAGGACTGGCACAGAGAGGACCTATGCCTTTAATAAAGGCATTTGGGAGCTAGAGACTGACCCTAGTATCTTTCTGTTAGTCCAAAGGTCACTGCTAGAGCCTCAGGCTCCAAACACACCTGAGGATGACACTGTTTCTTCCCACAGGGGATAGGGTGTCTGTACCTAAGAGTGGCTATATTTATTCCATTGTTTTTACCTGAAGAGGTTGTAGCAAGGACAGGGCCCCAAGATGCTGAATGGTTTTGTCTCACCTCCAGGATGTTCCATGATAACAATAGGAAAGGAGGACTTAGAATCAGCTTTGATTCTAGTTCTTCTCTCCTTCCTCTTTTACCTTCATTATCCTCATTTTCTGCTTTCTCACAGGGACGCACAACTGCTTATATACCCAGGGCTGCTGAACATTGTTCCTTCAAGAAGATATCATGGGGCCGGGCGTGGTGGCGCACGCTGGTAATCCCAATACTTGGGAGGTGGAGACCAGAGGATCTGGGTTCGAGGCCAACCTCAGCTACTTAGTGTGGCCCTCTGCAACTTCGTGAGACCCGGTTTCAAAATAAAGTATAAAAAATAGGGCTGGGGTGTAGCTTGGAGGTAGAACGCCCCTGGGTTCAATCCCCGGTACTGCAAAAAAAAAAAAAAAAAAAAAAAAGAAGACATCATGGGGAGAGAGAGACACACAGCCCAGGGAGAAAGAAGAGGACTAAGCCCCTGGCTGCCATATTTCCCGAACTAACACTTTCCTCTGTGGCTCTTCCTTCCCTTGGGGAGTCTCGGTGATGGCATCCAACGCAGTATGTATTTTCAAGTCTATTATTTACTGCTATTCTCTGAGCACAGAGTCAGGCACATGGTGGCATCTCGGTCACTGCTTTTGAGTGATTGAATAAATAACGTCATGAGCTATGAAGTGGTCAACATCCATTTTAAAAAAAATTTTCCAACTTTTGGATCTTTCCTGGCATTCATAAATGTCTGGGCTTTCTCGACAGGTACTGGCTTTCAAATGACTGTCCCATTGACTTTTTAAATTCCAAAGAACTAGTGGTTTATTTCATTATTAATGGGTCAAGGAAACTGGAAGACCAGAAGCTTACTGGGCCCAAGGAAGACAAACTGATCCTAATAAGCCAAGAGAATTAAAGTGACAGTGACATGTCACACTCTCTTTATCTCCAAGAAGTAAGTACAGATAACTCAAAGTAACAAGTTCATAGTGGAGCTTTCAAAGCTCAAGTAGGAGCTTGCAAAAAAGAATGGAGAAAAGGACTGTTCTGTGCTTCCTGGCTAGGAGATAGTTGAGGTCCTGAGCAGGGCTGGCTCTGGACCCTGGAAAGGGTGAGACTTGGGCAATCTCTGTTGTCATGCCAACCTCTGCTGCTGCTTCAGGTGACCCTTGCTCCAGGTGTCCCAGGTCATCACCTTAATGACTAGATGGACTGGGGTTCCCATTTCCCAGAACATTCCCACCCCATCTGACAGAACTGAACCCGCCTCCTTAGGGCCAGCTGAGTTGGACAACTTGCTTGTATTTGATAAATTAAAATGTAGTATGATTTGAAGGTTTGGTATTTGACTTTCTAGGGCTATTTGCATTTTAACTGAGTACGCATGGATCCTTGGTTTCTTGGTTTAGCTCAGAGAAATAGATCGCTGATGCTTGGATCTCCAACCAGGCAGGTAGGTAAAACAGGTATCTTTCTCAGCTTCATGTTCCAATGTCAGCCCTCAAATCATGTGACTGTCTCCTACATAGATAGCACAATTTGTTCTCTTCTTCTTTATCCTCCCACTCCTCTTTGTCTTTCTCCTCCTTTTCTTCCTTTTCTCCAAATTCTTCTCTCTAAAGGTGTAAGTAGACTCCAGAGTCAGGTGTTGTGCTCAGTATCTCACTGTGGTTAAAAGAAAGCTTTCACAGCACCTGTGGCCGTGGAGCTGTACTAGCAAAGGGAAGTAGCTCTGGGTGCACCTGTAGAAGGAAACCCTGAGACTGAACACTACGGGACTTGGATTTGGCCCTGCTAAACCACCACCACCTTTGAACCCTGGTAACCTGACAATGTGATTGAACTTCTCTGCTTCCTAACATGGGGGATTGTGAGGTAGAGGATTTGGGTCAGTTTCTCCTTCGTGGAAGAGAGAATAAAAAAAAAAAAAAAACAAGGTTAATTGCAGTGGTAGGCATAGGTTAGCTCAAATGAATAACCTCTTGATAAGGAAGATTTGAATAAATGATTGTGAGTGATAATAATAGCATAAACATTTTGATAGCTATTTACAAATTTCCACCTTCACACTTTATGGTTTGATAAAGTTTTGACGAGAAGGTAAAGGCCCTGGTTCAGCTCAGGAAATTTTAGAGGCTCAAGGCATTTCACTTATGTTATTATTTCTTCTTTTTAAATCAGTAGATATTTTTTATTCTTTTTAAAACAATTTCCTTTTTTTGTGCTGCTGGGGATTGAACTCATGGCCCCATACATACTAGGTGAGCACTTTATCACTGAGCTATACACCCATTCCTGATGTTATTATTTCTACTGACCAGTGAACAACATAATCTTGATCAGTACTCTCTAATATGATAGTCATTAGACACAGTAATTGCTGAGCATCTATCTGAAGTATGGCTATCCCAAACTGAAATGTACTGTAAGTATAAAATATGCACTGGGTTTTTTTTTTTTTGCAGTATTGGGGATTGAACCCAGGGGCATTCTACCTCCGAAATATACCCCCAGTTCTATTTTTAATTCTTTATTTTGAAACAGGGTCTCACTAAGTTGCAGAGGGCCTCACTAAGTAGCTGAGGCTGGCCACGAACCGGGATTCTCTGATCTCAGCCTCCCAAGTGCTGGGATTACAAGTGTGCGCAACCACGCCCAGCTTTGCACTAGGTTTTAAAGGCATTGTACAAAAACAAATGTAAACAATATCAATATTTTATATGGATTATATCACTATGAAATGCTTAAAATATTTTCAACATATTGAGATACATAAAATGTATTATTAAAATCTGGTTCAGTTATTTTGCTTGTTTTTTAAAATATAGTTACTAGGAAATTTAGGAAGTATCATCAGTGACTCACATTTGTGGCTGGCATTGTATTTCTATTAGACCGGGCTGGTGTAGATAACACAGATTTTCATTGTACAAATTTTATTTAAACACTGAAAATATATTAAGTCATATCTTATGTTCATCCATTTTGCTATATGGGTTTCGTCATTACCCCCTAGGTGTGCTTTGTCATCGGTACAAGGGCAGTAGTGAAAGACCTCTTGGATGTTACCTCTTGGAGATAGCACCTCTTGGGTGTGCATTCTGAGTGTGTGCTCGGGATGAGCTGATGGGGCTCTCCTCCAGGGAGCAGCACGAAACTTTCAAAGGACAGCATTTTTTGCCTGTGGATAAAATAATTTTTTGGAAGAAAACATCTTATTCTGTATACTATAAGAAAAATCATATCTTTAATGAAATGACAAGAGTTCCTTAGATTACCAGTGAAGGATGAGAGAGTCTCATATGGAAACGATGCAGATCCTCATTTCAATTCAGGATTTCTTCTCCGCTAGAGGTCAAATTATTGCTTGCCTAGATAGTCAATTAGGCTCTAAGAGCTATGTTATAATCTCTATGTATTGCTTAGATTGGATTTGGCTGTAAGTAACATAAAATCCAACAAATAAGGGCTTAGAAAAGATAGAAGCTTACTTCTCTCCTAAATAAAATGTGTTGGTACAGGGTCCTGTGTTGGTATAGTGGCTTTGTTCTGCCGTGTTCTCAGGGAACTAGGCGCCTTCCTCTGTCTTCTCTGCTTGTGGTTTTCTCCTTGTAATAGGAAATGGTATCCTCTACATTGCAGTAATTGAGGAAGAGGAAGAAGCAAAAGAAGAGGAGTAAAGGTTGTGCAATAGCTGTGTCTCGAAGAGTTTAAGAAAACTGCCACATGACAATTTCACTTACTTCTCATCGTATTGACCAGTTTTTAGTTTGATTGGCCATGTGGCTAGCTAAAAATGTGGGACTATAAAAGAAAGAATGAATATTGAGGGATAATCAATAGCCTTTGTACATTGCATTGTTATACAATATATGCATTGTTTTATATATTACATATTGTTTTAGGGTGCTGCAACATAGTTACATCATATAGCTCTGGGTTTATGCTTTTTGTTGGGAGGTATTTAGCCATGATCCTTAAGCCAAGTTATTTCTGGAGAATAGCTATCATATAATGATATAATAATAACAATACCTTACATTTGGGGAAGGATGAAACTATTAACCTGTTAACCTGATTTTGCTTACACTGGACACCAATATCTTGACACTAATAATCAGATAGGGCCTGCCTGATCCCTATTAATATTTGAGGACTTCTTTACCTTAGGAATTAATGAATATGACAAAAGGATTTACGGAGCCTGCCTGAACTCACCCATTAGAGTGAGAAATAAATGTATTTGGTAATATTACTGATGTAAACACTAGGCCAGGCAAGCATGGGCACACCTACCTGACTTATGGGACCCGCATGTTATAAGTCTCTTATTTACATGGAGGTCTGAGGAATAGCGCTGAGTGTATGTATGTCCATCCCCTGCTGCAGGACTCTGTTTCATGTTCAGTGACCAAGGGCTTTGTGCCGTTGCTTGGAACGAGTCCAGTATTAGAAGTCACCAAGGTTTTAGCGAAACCTTATATTTTGCTTATGCTTGACTTTCTTGGAGCAGTTGCTTTTCATATACACCTGTTGCTTCACACGGTTTCCTGCAATTTCATAGGCATTTCAAAAAATTTGAACTTTCTTTTTAATGGGAGTAACCCTGGAGTTTCTTTCTCCAGCCCTTTCAAAAGAGCTCTAAACTCTTTTTACTGAATACTTTGTTAAAGGATCAGCTTTTTCTTTCCCACACTGGCAAGATGATTTTCTTTTCATAAATTATTGCATTAAAGCTTTGAAGAAAAAGCCATTCCTTTAATGTTATACAAAGCATATTTATAGCTCCTTTAAAAGGTCCCCAATTTAACAAATTTGCATGATTTCACAAGCTTCACATATATTTTTCCAGATATTTATCATAGAACATGTCAAGAAAGCATGTGGAATTTTGAGACAGACTTTTGGTTGGAATACTGTCTATTTTTACTGGCCTTGCTGTGTGTAGTAGCTGTGTGACCTTGGTCAAGTCACTTAACTTGAATAAGTCCTAGCTATAAAATCACTTTCCTAGGATTTATCTTGCAGGGTTATTTTGAAGGTAGAAATAATCTATGTAGATCACTTAATCTAATGCCTGGTATTAAAAGAGACCCAGTAAGCTCTACTGTTAGGATTTTAGGTATTACATACTAGTTTACATAGTGATGCAGAACTTCTGCAGTTTATAGACTGTCACATTCCAAAGGGATATTATTTATTATGAGTTGAAAGTCTCTCTTCTCTTTTTTGCTTTTCCTCCCCATCTTTTATTTCTTCCTCCTTAACCTCTCTCTGCTCCTTCCTTCTCTTCCTTTTTGATCCTGCATTTTCTGTTATCCTGATCCTAATGTAAAATGTTTCTGTTAATTTGGCCTCTGTGGTTCAGTGTTTTCCTTATCACCACATCCCTTTGGTTATAACAGACTAGGGCTCCATAGCTAGATTTCAGATACTATGTAAAAAAAATCATCATTTCGTTTCCATTCATCTGCAGTTGTCAGTTTACATTTTATAACTTTGCGGCGTAGGGGTTAAGCCGAGTGAAGCCGGGCTTGGGTTTTCTCCTCATGTTGACAATAAGCGGTTGACAAGATCAGATCCTGACACTCTCCTGCTTCTGGTTTCTTTGCTTTGGGGGAGGGGAAAGCAACTAGCATGTTAAGGCAATGGATGGAGCAGGGTAGGTGTAAAGAGTGCAAGCCTGGCTCTGCTGAGTCCCGTTGCTAGGTAACAGCATGCGGGGAGCAGACACTGCATTTGCCTGCTAGCATCCTGTTGTCTTAGCAACAGAACATTTGGATGGAGGGTGGGGGGCGGGGGGTGGTAGGAACGGGTTCAAAATATTCAAATTCCCTAGGATCCTAGGGTACCCCTTTCCTGGAACCCCATGTGTTCATTATCTTTGTCTTCCTGCATTCACTCAAGCTGAAGTTTCCATCTTTTTTCTCTTTCTTTAGTTCATCACCCAATATTTGTATGAGGTGTTTTCCTAGAGCTCTACTTTGCCCCAGTCACATTTCAATTCCTTAGAGCTCATCCACCTCCTAGTCCTCTGGTGTCCCGCATGGCAGGGCCTATCCTGTGGAATTTAAAAATGATTCCTTGCTCAAAGTGCAGCCCTTTGTGGGACAGAAATGAAATGTTCACTTGTAGGAAATTTAAATTTCAGGATTTTGATATGTGAAATGATACTAAGTCATTATTATCAGGTCCAAGGCTGTCACCTGTGAGCTTTTCATTCAGGTGCAAAGACTAAGGAAAAAGAGAGGATACTATGTCGTACTCCTATTGGACTCTATGTGGTGTTCAGGAGTTAACACATTTTGTCCGGTCTTTTCATGCACCAGTCTGTCACACTTTACTATTCTCCCATGAATGTTGGGGCCATGACATCTTTATCTCTAAATTCTTCATCTCTGCCACTGTTCTTGGCACATACTAGGTGAATTTCTTTGGATGGCCTGGGAACTCACACAACGTGAAAATACTTTGAAACTGTATGGTGTAATGTATAAATAGTAGCAGTAATTTAATTTCTGCATAACTGGCTGTAATCCTTAATCCTTTGGTCACTGGACTAGACTGTCTTGTTCCTGAGACTGCCTCCTGCCTTTGGACCCCTGTGGGGGTGACTATTCCTGCTTTGTTTTCCAAAATCTTATGCCCTGATTGGAAGACCTATCATAGCCAATTTCTTATGATTGAAACTTTAGCTTTTTATTTTTTATTTTTTTGGATTACCTAGAGACCTTGTATCTTAGTCTATTTTGTGCTGCTATAGCAGAATATTTGAGACTGGGTAATTTTAAAAGAATAGAAATTTATTTTCTTACTGTCCTGGAGTCTGGAAAGTCCACAATGAAGGTACCAACATCTGGCGAGGGCCTTCTTGCTGTGGCCTTACATGGAGGAAGGCAGAAGGGCAAGAGAAAGCACACCCATGCCAGTAAACCCATTTTATAATGACATTAATCTATTCACCAGGGCAGAGCTCTTGCACCTAAACACCTTCCAGAAAGGCCCACCTCTCAGCACTGTTGCACTGAGTATTCAGTTTCCAGATGTGAATTTGGGGGGACACTTGCCACCTCGTAAACTAGCCCTGGAGCTGAGTTTCTGCCGTCAGCCTTCAGGTTTTCCTAATGCTAGCTTTAACTTTTTTGCATTTTGCTTCATCACAGGATATCTACCATTTTGCTCCATTCTCCCACTGTGTATCTGTAATCACAGAACCTCTTTGAGGCCATATGCTTACCTTGGCTCTTGCATTATTGCAACATCTATGGATTCATGTACCCACCTAGGGAAGTACTTAATTTTAGATCTTTCTCCACTATAGCTAATCCTTCCATTTTTGGGAGTTTCTGGTGGGACCACAGTCATTTCTAGTCATCTTCTTTTATATTATAATAAAAAATTTGACCCATTTACCCCACTTTATTTATATTGCATCTTGCAAGGGGATCTCACTCTATGAAAACAAAAAATAAAAAACCTTTTCTATAATGTGATGTAATTGAAAACTTAATTATTTACTGCTTGAGCTATTATTTTTTTCATAGAAAACATATATGCTATTAGATATAGGAAGAAAAAAAATTTTGAAAACCTTACTCAATGTCTAGTGCAGGGCTAAGCACATAGTATCCAATTAAGAAATCCTTTTTGAATTAAGTTGAATTAAATTAATCTTTACTCGTGAGATAGGACTTTCTTTTGCTAAGCCTTTGAATTTCTTCCAGTGTGAAAGTTGCCAGCATATGGCCCAGTGTCTCAATGAAATGATTAGAATCCTAAATAGCACAGGGAAAACTTTTTTTTCTTTTCTTCTTTTTTTTTTTTTGGTAAGGAGAGAGTCTTTAAGTGGTGCCCTGTTTAGTTTATACCAGCTTTACATTTTGATTCTATATGCCCTGAATTAGTGTGTGTCTCCTATCTTTGCAGTGGAACTTTACTGATATTCTAGACCATTGCTACAGATTTCTGCCAGAAGGGATCCGACAATGTGCCTGGAGTTCATCATCCTGGTAGGCCAGAAATCCAATAACCCAGTCAAGGGAAATTTTCATCCATAAAATTTAAATTTAAAAGTTGTATAAATCATAATCAAATCAAGCTAAATGACAAGAAAGAACTTTTCAATTTAAAAATATAAATATATGTCTATCTATCATCTATCTATCTACACACACATATATACATACATACATACATACATACTGGTAAGAAATTTATTTTTGTTTTGTTAAAATCAATCAAGGAAAGATACATTTGTTCCAGCATGCCACTGACTCACTGATAATTCAGAAAGGGCAGCAAAATGTGCTGCAGGCTACGACAGATATTCTTATCCCTATTCCTTCACTTTTGCATCTTTCTCTCTCGTACCAATCTCCTTATTCTGCTAGAATAGATTCTTGCAGCAAATTCTCTTAATTGTTCTTCAGATGACCCAGCAGTTACCCCACCTTTTTTTTGCAAATAAGCTCAGGGGTAAGGGCAAACTTTACATGTTGTACCTGATTAGATTCCACAAAGGTGGCATGGAGTGGGGCATTCAGAGTTGGGGTGGGCTGGAGACATGGTACTGCCTTGGCAAGGATTTTAGTGCTGTTGGCCTGGAAGGAAGCTAAGGGAGAGAGATTTTCTCACCCTAACAGTGTGCTAACCTTAAGGCTCTGTACGGAGGACTCTATTTTGCAGACGAGTGCTTGAAAAAAGGAGGTAGAATAGCTCTTTGATATGGCTGGTCATGAACCTTGTTCTATTGAAATAGAACAAAGCTCTTCTCCTCTGGGTGCTCAGATACATACAAAGCTGATCTTTTCAAAGAATTAGACCAAAGGAGCTAGAATCTGTCCTGTTGCAAAAGGTCTGTTCTGCCCATTCAAGGGAATGTGTGGCTCAAGGCTACAGTTAATGCCTGCAAGTCGTCCATTTTCACTGAAAAAGATGCCCTGCTCTACCCTCAAGTTCCTGTCTTTCAAATGATGAAGAAAACAAAAGATGATGGATATCATCCTTAAAATCTCCATTTTGTAATTGAAATGTGATTTAAAAAATGGTTTCCAGGATTCCTCTCAGCAACAGTTATAAACAAACCATGACTGACAAGGACTCTTGAGTTACAAATAGACCAATTCCAGGGTACTCTGGAGAGTGCGCCATGACTGACAGCCACATTGCATCTCCCTACCTTGGGAGCATGTGAAGTTTTCCAGCATAGCAATAGGAGCCGCCTTTCCAGGGCACAGCTTGGTGTTGCTAGAGTGGTAGTGAAGCCTCCCAAATTCCCTGCCTCACTCACCTCTTCCAGCTCCATAGGGCTCTGGAAGTGCACACAAGATTCTTTAATGCTCACCTCCACAATAGCATCCCAGGGTGCAACTGGCAGGTAGTTCAGTTGTAAATACCTCCTGATTTGAAGATGCTGGTAAATGCCTAAGCCCTCAAAACTGAAATCTTATATTCAGCCTCCTGTGCAGCTCTTCTTATGATGCATGCACGATATGGAACAACTGCTGTTGTGGGATCACCCAGAATAAAGTGACCCTCTTGGGAATGTCTCCATGTGCATGTGGGTGAGTGATAAGCTGTGACTTGTCCTCTGATCTCTGTGCAGAGCCCAGGAAATGTGTCCACCTTGCTCCTTGTCACCGTCTGATTGTGGCTGTGGTATGTGCTGGTGATCATTGTCCACTGTGCAGAAACTCTCTCCTGATGCTTGTGTGAAAAAATCACCAGTTCATTCATCTCTCATCAATCACTTTCCTCAGTGACTCATCATCTGAAAGTTTCGCTCCTCAGTCCCCCTTTCTGAGGCTGGTAAATAGCATGTCATTCCAGCAAAAGGCGGAGGGGGTGGCAGCCCATCTGGACCCTCAAGTTTGATTTCATATTTATGAAACAGCTTAAATGTCAGTTTGAGTGAAAAACGACACCTTCTCCAGCTTCTCACATTAGTGCCTGTGGAAGCCACTGAGTCTTTTTTTTTAAGGCAGCTCGTGGTTTCCCTACTAAGCTCTTCTAAAGCAGGAATGGAAAGGGAACAGGTGGATGGAAGGATGGATGGATGGATGGAAGGATGGATGGATGGATGGATGGATGGATGGACAGATGGATGAGGCCACAATTACATATCCTCACCAAAGAGGAGAAAGTCATGAATTGCAGAAAATGAAATAAAGATTGAATTAGAGAAAATATTCTGGTTTTGTAGGGAGTTTTGATCAATGGTTAGAATATTTAGACATTCTCCTATAATTTTCGGTTGAAAAAGTAAACATAAACATTTGGAAAATAAAGTTTTAGAAAAATAATTCATCTGGCCGGGCGTGGTGGCGCATGCTTGTAATCCCAGTACTTTGGGAGGCAGAGACCGGAGGATCCAGGTTCACGGCCAGCCTCAGCGCTCTCTCTCTCTGTCTCTCTCTGTCTCTCTCTCCCTCTCTCCCCTTAGTGAGGCCCTCCACAACTTTGTGAGACCCGGTTTCAAAATAAAGTATAAAAAATAGGGCCGGGGGTGTAGCGCGGAGGTAGAACGCCCCCGCGTTCAGTCCCCAGTACCGCAAAAAAAAAAAAAGAAAAATAATTCATCTAATATTCTACCACTATAATTATTGTTATGATCATTTGAATGTATCCCTTCCTACTTATTTTTTCTTCCTACTTATTTTTTTTTTTTTTGCAGTACCGGGTATTGAACCCAGGGGCATTCTACCTCCCTGCTACACCCCCGGCCCTATTTTTTTTATACTTTATTTTGAAACTGGGTCTCACTAAGTTGCGGAGGGCCTCACTAAGTAGAGAGAGAGAGACAGACAGACAGACAGGGAGAGAGAGAGAGAGAGAGAGAGAGAGAGAGCGCTGAGGCTGGCCGTGAACCCGGGTCCTCCGGTCTCCGCCTCCCAAAGTACTGGGATTACAAGCGTGCGCCACCACGCCCAGCTTCTACTTATTTTTAATGCATTTGTAGTTTCTTCTTTTCTTTTCATTTTTCTCTCTTTCTTTTTCCCCTTATTTCTTTGTGTGTGTGTGTGTGTGTGTGTGTGTGTGTATGTGTGTGTGGTACTGGGGATTGAACCCAAGGACATTCTACCTCTGAGATACACCCCCAGACCTTTTTTTATTTTCTATTATTTTTTTGAAACAAGATCTTGCTAAGTTTCTAAGCTGGCCTTGAACCTGCGATTCTCTTGTCTCAGTCTCCCAAGTACTGGGATTATAGGCAAATTGAAAATAAAGTGTACATATATGGAACTTGGGACTCTAAAGCAGCTTAGGACTTTAGAAAAATCTTAGCTCAGACCCACAGAAGGCTGCCTGCCTTGGGACACAAGGCAAGCAAGGTCACGAGTGAATGCCTTCAAGGCAGTTTCTATATATGTACCCTGGGAGTTTAAGACAGTTTCATCAATGAAAGTTTTTCCTCTTGCTAGAGAATTGCCTAGGCTGGAGAATTTGTGTAGCATAGAAAAATGCCTTTGTGATGATACACATGGGTTTGCTGTCCTGGTGCATACCTCTTACATGGGGCTTATGTGTCCCTCCAACACACTGACGGAGTGAGTATGAGAGCCCAGCTGGCTGCTGTACAACTCAGCAGGTCCTGAAGTCCACCAGGATGAATGAACTGCCTTTCTATAGCCACCCACTTGGGGGAAGCCTCAACAGGAGAGAGAAACAATCCTGTCTTTTCTAGGTGCAGAGCTTGAGAAACAGAAAAGGCATTAGCTGCCTCAATAAGAGGTTTCAAGAAGTTTCCAATGGAAGGGAGAAGGGAACAGCAAAGCTAAGGAGCAAGTGGAGAACAGGGGAAGCAGTAGGCTTGGCAATAGAGGCATGGGTGACAAGAAGAAGGAAGGGACCCTTCCAGCAGTAAAGAGAACAGGACCTTGGTCAAAGTGAGCACAGCCTTCTTCAAACCTCTCGGATGGTGGCCTCTAGCAGTGCCAGACAAGAGAGCCAGGTGGGGAGGTCCCTGCAGTATCACCAGTGCCATTGCACCAGACACAGCCATGGTTGGTGGGAATTGTATCAGAGGTGCGGGCAGATCTAGGGAGACACACCAGATCACAAATGGCTTTGGTCTTCAGTTTGTTCTCCTTAAGGCAGAAATATTTGGATGGGAAGGAAGAAAATGCTCCACCATGTTTGCTCATGGAACTGTCTTTGTTCTCTCTAGAAGGAGATCCTTCTGGAATGAAATAAGGGGAAATGTCACTAGGTGGGGACCAAGGAAGTCCCTTAGAAAAAAGAAGCAGACCTCAACTTGTCCCTTGTAGACCCATGAGTTATGCCACGAAAGAAGAATTTCAGAACATGTCCAAAGAGGCAGAAGAAGAGATTTACTTAGAAAAGCGAGTAATAGAGCGGGATGCCCACTCAAAGGGAAGGGAGTCCGTGCTCCAGAGCGGGATGTGCTTTTGGAGTCCTGGGCTTTTAAAGGGAACTTTGTAAATGGTGTGTGTGAGAGGTACCTGGGGTGCTGTCAGCTTAATGAGCTCGAGGCTTTTGATTGTGGAGCACAGAGCAGGGCATGGTGGTCTAGTCCTTTTGAAAATCTTTAGGTTGATGTTATGTAGTTAATAGATAACACTTGGACTGTACCCATACCATGAGGCTTTAACAATCGCTCTCTCTAGGCTTTATTTAATTGGTCAAAAATACACTGGGTAAGCTAACAAGGAATGTAAGCACTAATTAACTGAGTTCACAAGGCTCTAGGATATTTTTGGTCCTTTTAAAAATTCAGGCCCTGGAGGAAGACAGGCATGGGAGTGAAAGTGAGGGTCCTCATGCAGTCTTTATATTTGAAGCTACTGCCCCTCTTTGCTTTCCTGTTGGTCTCCTTTCTACCTATCCCTATTTTTTCTGTCCTACTCAGCAGGAAGGAAACTTCACCTCAGTCTACAAGTGGATCCTTCAATATTAGAACTTTCTGAACTCATAATATGCACCTTTAGATTGAAGTTTGAATGTATTTCCAACCAAAGAAAGTAACTAGCCAGAGGATAAAATATGTTTTCCTTTCTCATATCTGCTTGTTCTTTAAGGCTTTCTTGTACCGTTTTACTTAGGTTAGAAGTTATTTAAACATTGGGTTTATTTTCAATAAAATTGTATTTAAATAATTACCCATTGCTACCTAGTCTTAGTCACGAATTTCAATGGCTATAGTTTGTAGAATGTTTTATGGATATATAACTTACTTTATTTAATTGTTACACGATTTTAGGTCACTTGAATTGCTTCTAATTTTTGCTAGTATAAATTATTCTTTAGTGAATATCTTATAGACTATCCCCCACCCCCCAAGTTTTCTGTTTTTTTCCCTTTGGTCTATACTCCTAGAAATGGAATATCTGGGTCAAAGATACATGTGTTCCTGGCCTTTTGGTATATATGAGTTAAAGGGACCAAAGTAAGGCTTTCCTCAGTTTTACTGAAGATCTTAGCTATAAAGGCATTGAGAGGATCAACACAAAATGTGTAATCAGGATCAAGTTTTAGAGTTCTGGCTGAGTCTTTTCTTAATTAATTGTGGTGGCCCACAGCTTCTCCCATGTGAACAAGGGAAAGAAATGGGCTCTTAGAAGTTTCACAGTGGCAATTAAAAAAGAACATTATTAAAGTTAGTGAGTTTTCTACAGCCAGGCCTAGATGAAGGGACAGAAAGAGAAAGTTCCCCTGGCTCATAAGGCCCAAGGAAAAGCAGAGAGCGGAGGGTAGAGGTATTGATGGGAGGGAGAAAGCCTCTGGCTTCTGCTATTGTGCATGGCTACACAGAGGGATGCCTTCCTCAGGATCCGCCAGCACCTAAGCAGAGTGCTGGAGGAATAGCCAGCTGTAGCCAGGTCCCGACGGCATATTAACCCCACCCACCCTGCTCCAGACAGAAAATAAGTACATTCAGGGCTAAGTATCTGAAATAAGTCAGAGAATTGCATGTTTTAGTTGATTTGTAAAGACTTAGAGAGGTAACTTGTTTATAGTATCATTCTTTATTTTTCCCTGATTATAAGAAGGCGATTTGCAGAAAATTTAGAAAGCAGAGAGAAATACAAGGAAGAAAATAGAAATATCACAATTCTTATACTCAAAATAACTATTATTGCGAATATTATCAATGTCCTTTCTAATATGAATGCATGTGTGTACAAAGACACATACACACAAACCTACAAATAGGATGAAGCCCCACATAAAGGAAAGAGGATTATTGTATCACATAGATATATTAAAATGTATTTAGACTTCTTAAATTGTTGGAACTTATATTTACAAATTCAGTTATATATAGTAATAAGATGAATGTGCTTTTACATTTTAATGTATTTGAAAATTTGTCCAGATCACATCCCTTGACTTGAAATGATGAGTTGAAGGATAAGGGAAATTTTGAAGTTCTGTCACAGAGACCAAAAGTGGTAGAGTATACAGATCTTATCTTACCTTGCCAGCAAAGGGTTCTATTTGGCTTTTACATCTTTAACTGGGGCTTTCTTTGAAGACAGGGGTACCTATTCCCTCCCTACGCTGTGCTTCTCTCCCCAAGTCTTGATGCTAAAATTAATTTTTATTACGGTAAAAGGAAAAAGGGCCTTCAAGGAAATCCAGGGTTAGAAAGAAGACAGCCGGGACAAGAACATGTGCTGGAACAGAACTGAGGAGAAATAGATTGTGAAACTGAGAGGAATTTTAATTTTGACAGTACCTTAAGTTACTCAAAAACATTAAGTGACAATGAAGAAAAGGAGCTATCAATAACTCTTGATGTTGTTATTTTTGAGAGAGGGAGAGAGGGGGCAGGGAGAGGGGGAGAGAGAGAGAAAGAGAGAGAGAGAGAACAAACTCTGGTCCAGAAAAGGAGTGCTACCTCAAATCCATTTTGAAAATGGGTGAAATATAAACACAGAAAATATTGGTAAGTAATTATCCTTATTTTTATATGAACTCAGAATCTTTGGGTTATCTTGCACCTTTTTTAAGAGGTCTGAATATTGGAAAATTCAACCATCACAATATTTAGTATGAGTGTAATTATATTTGAGTTTATAACACTATTCAGAGTTATGCCTGTTATTTTCATTTTACAATTTTGGTTTATAAATCTAATATCAAAGCCAGGCGTGGTGGCACACACTTGTAATCCCAGTACTTTGGGAGGCGGAGACCGGAGGATCCGGTTCGCGGCCAGCCTCAGCTCTCTCTCTCTCTCTCTCTCTCTCTCTCTCTCTCTGTATCTCTCTCTCTCTTTCTCTCTCTCTCTTTCCACCTAGTGAGGCCCTCCGCAACTTTGTGAGACCCGGTTTCAAAAATAAAGTATAAAAAATAGGTCCGGGGGCGTAGC
>PVJS01032656.1:0-22630 GCA_004027185.1 Glis glis | reverse complement strand
TTTGTTTCTAGGAATTTCTTAATTTCTCCCCTTATTTCTTCTGTGACCCATTCCTTATTCAGCAGTGTGGTGTTCAGTCTCTGCGTGTTTATGAGGTTTCTCTGGGTCTTCTTTTTTTTTTTTTTTTTGCAGTACCAGGGATTGAATCCAGGGGCATTCTACCTCCAAGCTACACCCCCACTCCTATTTTTTTCTTTACTTTGAAACAAGGTCTCACTAAGTTGCAGAGGGCCTCACTAAGTAGCTGAGGCTGGCCACAAAGCCAGATCCTCTGGTCTCAGCCTCCCAAGTAATGGGATTACAAGTGTGCACCACCACGCCTGGCTTTCTCTGGGTCTTCTTATAGTTGACTTCTAGTGTCATTCCACTATGGTCTGAAAAGACACAGGGGATTATATCACATTTTTTGAACTTGCTAGTATTCACTTTGTGGCCTAGGATATGGTCTATTTTAGAGAAGGTTCCATGAACAGCTGAAAAAAATGTGAATTCAACTGTAGTTGGGTAGAATATTCTGTATGTGTTTAGTAGGTCCATTTGGTTTGTGGTATTCCTTAGGTCTTTACTGACTTTTGTCTTGAAGATCGATATAGTGGTGTGAGAGGGGTATTGAAGTCTCCCAATATTATTGTATTGGGATCTATGTGTGACTTAATGTCACAAAGAGTTTCTTTTATGAAAGTAGTTGCATCTACGTTTGGGGCATAAATGTTGACTATCATTATATACTCTTGCTGGATTGTTCCTTTTACCAGTAAGAAATGACCTGCTTTGTCTCTTCTGATAAGTTTAGGTTTGAAGTCTAATTTGTCTGATATCATAGTTGCTACTCCTACTTGTTTTCAAGTTCAATTAGCGTGGATTACCTTGCTCCATCCCTTCACTTTTAGTTTGTGAGTATTTTTACTTGTAAGGTGTGTTTCTTGCAGGCAACGTATAGATTGATTGTGATTTTTAATCCATTTTTCTACCTTATGTCTTTTTATTGAGGAGTTGAGGCCATTTATACTCAGTGTGATAATTGAGAGATTTATTTATTTATTTATTTTCGGTACTGGGGGTTGAACCCAGGGGAATTCTACCTCCAAGCTACACCCCCAGCCCTATTTTTTATTCTTTATATTGAAACAGAGTCTCACTAATTTGCAGAGGGCAACCCTCACTAAGTAGCTGAGGCTGGCTGTGAACCTGTGATCCTCCTGTCTCAGCCTCCCAAGTACTGGGATTACAAGTGTGTGCCACCACACCTGACAAGAGAGATGAGTTTTAAATCCTAACATTTTGAGTTTTAATTTTTGTTTGAGGTAGTGTTTGTTGTTTGCCTAGTTGTTCGTTTGATGGAAATTATTGTTTCTCTGGTTCTGGCTTTTCTTTATTATTTCTTCTTTGTAATTAATGTCTTAGTATTTTCTCTAGTGCTGGTTTGAAAGACAAAGTCTTTCAGCTTCTGTTTGTCATGGAAGGTTTTTATTTCCCCATAAAATTTGATAGATATCTTTGCTGGGTAGATAAATCTTGGCTCAAAGTTGTTTTCTTTCAGAGTTTGGAATATGTCACACCAGGCCTTACTTGCTTTCTTGACTTGGTTTTAAAAGTCAGGAGTGATTTTTATTGGTTTGCCTCTGCATATTACTTGGTCTTTTACTCTCATTTCCTTTAAGATTCTCTCCTTGGCCTGTACATTAGTCAATTTGATTATTAAGTGGTGTGGTGAACCTCTTCTCTGATCTTGTCTATTGGGGTTCTATATGTTTCCTGGTACCGGTGTGTCCACCTCTTTTTCTATGTTTGGTAAATTTTCTAATATTACTTCTCTGAAAAGATTGTTGATTCCCTTTGTTACAGCTTCTATTCCTTCTTCTATGCCTATTATTCTTAGGTTTGCTTTTTTAAGATTGACCGAGATCTCATCAATGTCCAATTTATGCTGTTGAATTGCATCCTTCACTTCCTTCAGAGCTTCTTTTTGATTCCTGTTCAGGGTGTCAGATTCTTTGTTTATTTGATCCTTCATTCCTTTTAGGCTCTCTCTGAATTCTTTTTGGAAATCCTGTATCATTTCTACCATTAACGTTCTGAATTGTCCTTCTGGAAATCTTTGCACTTCTGTGTTAGTGGGTTCTGCTGTTGTGGAGTTGTGGGAGTTCTTTGTTTCTTTGCTATTCTTCCTTTTCATGATGTCAGGTTTCTTAAGTTTATATATTTGTTGCTTTTGATAACTCTCACTCTGTATGTTTCCTATGTCTAATCTCTCTCCCTTTATAGTATCTTATTCTGGAGGTAGATATTTGCTACTAGGTGAGCCTTAAAGGTGAATAGCCTTTACTGAATGGTTATTCTCACTTCCTCGGTATAATGTCCATTTGCAGGCCCAATTCTTGGTCTCCTTTAGTGATTGAGACCCTTGCCTGGTGCCTCTCACTGCTTTTGCTGGTGCCCAGTGCCATTAGTGCCCCTCTCACTGCAAGTGTGGGTCTCCGTGTTCTCCACTGAGGCTGCCCTATGTCTCTCTTTGTCTACACATCTGGTGGGTGTAGACATGCATGGGACCCTGGTTTTATGGCTTTCTTTGCCTACAGAAGTGGCAGATGTTGCTTCATTACAACTCTGTGCAAACACGGAACTCTGCGTTTTCCACAGAGAGGGCTGGGTTGGTCTAATTTTTCCCCAGGTACCATGACTGTGTGTCCTTTGGTGATCCCCGGGAACCCTGCAAGGTATCTGCAACCTGCGGGCTGTAGGTCTGTCCCATCCAAATGTCACCGGGGGCTGTTTGCTTATCCACACGTCAACTGCATCTTACAGCAGACCCTACTCCCACCTCCACAGGGGTGATCCACAAAGTCTCAGACCCTGAGAGTCTATTGCTTGCCATGTGAGTCCCTGTGGCTGGGCTGGATGGTCTCCCCCTGGGGTGGCTCATTAACTTACGGTCTTGTTGAGTGCTGCTTTTAATCTCTGGGGGAGGGGGTGGGCTCAGCCGCATTGCTGCAGGTTCTGGTCGTGCTTCTGGGCACTCAGGCCTCTGTCCAGCATGGAGCGAGTTGCTGCTTGCTTTCATTACTGCTGATATGCAAATGCTGGATTTACAATAGGTCGCTGGCTTCTTTGTTGGCAGCATGTGGAATCCACAGTGCTGGTGGCTGTCAGTGTGGTCTGGCCAAGATGGTGCCGCTGCCGTTCCTTAGGTAATGCACTTGTAGCTCTTTACTGTCCTCTGTTTTGTCTTCTGGCTTTGATTCTGTCACGTTTCAAAATTTTCGTTGTTTAGTTCTATTTTTTTGTTGCGTTTCTTTTCTTGTCGAGAAGCTGCTTTCACGGCGATTGAGATTCAAGTCTCAGAGAGATCACAATGTGGTGTCTCCCTCAGTCACCATCTTGGAATTTCCCCTAGACAGGATTTTAAAATTCAAACCAAGGAAGCATTCAGTTTCTTGACAGTGGTGGAAGATATAAGATGTTAAACTCCAGAACCATCTGGAGAACCAGTCTAGAAACAAAAGGAGGTAAAGATAAGAGATAGAGACATGAGGGAAGTTGGAGAGAGAGAAAGAAAGAGAGAGAGAGAGAGATTGATTTCCTTTGAGTCTCTGAATCCTCTTGACCTATTGTTCAGCTTATTTCCCTGCCCTTCTCATGGTTTAGATGTTATATTCTCTAATATCAATAAATTCTCATCTCTTGCCCAAGATAGTTTTGGTAGGTTTCTGCACTTTGTGATCAAAAGAGTAGTGACCAATACATGTCACAAGACATTATTAAATTATAATATAGTGTTGAATTCCAACATAATATATACCAAATAATCAATGTCCAATGATTATTTCAACACCTAATATGATAGTCAAGGAAATATAGAAGCAAAAATACAAAAAAAGTAGGCTTTAATGTATAACACTTGTAATCTAAGTTGGGAAATAAATATACACTATATAAATCATCACCAGACTTTTCTTGGCACCAAGAAAAGACTGCATGAGAATTGCTAGATATTTGGCATAGATAATACTAACAAAAATAACTATGATGGATAGGGAGAGAGGGCTAACTTGAGTTATTGGGAAATGCTTGATAAAAAAGGCTTGATTGATTTATTTCCTTCTTCCCATCTGAGATGCTAATCAGTTGATCATATTTTCAAATTAATGGGAAAAGACTAGAAAAATCAAATTAGAAAAAAGTTAAAAGTATCTAAAAGTACATCTTAAAATGATTTAACCAATAGATAACAATTTATAGAGCCATGTCTAGGAGTACCTAGCTGGTGAGGAACCAGGTTTAATTTCTACCATTCTTTGCCTTGTTCTTTATGTTTCAGGAACACTGAGCTACTGAGAGCTCCCTTGTCCAGACCCAGTTTGCCTGCTCAGCCTACTTTCTTTACTCACAGGTACCACCTACTTGTGACAGCTGCAGAAGAAATAGGCCAAAAGAGCCATGCTCACAGTAGATCACATGTGCCACAGCTGTTTGGGCCAGAGGTGAACACCTGACCCAAGCTGAACCTATCACATTGATTTTCTATATATAGTTTGAACTATAAGATGTGGAAGTTTTTAAAGGGGTAATGCTGTTTTCAAGCAGTCCAACTCATGGATGTCAAAAATATGTGCATAGGTAGGGAAAGTAAGCTGTTTACTAGAGAGAGAGAACAGGGAAGATATTCTGGTTGAGATGGAGATAAGAGGTCCTGTGGTTCTAGTTCTTGGCTTGGTTGCCTGAAATTCCTTTCTTTACTATTACCTTCAGTGCTAATATTTTACTTCTGTTTTACTTGAGCTTCTTAGAATTGGTGTCTGCTCCTCATCAACAGACAATTCTTGATTCCTGTGCATGCATTCCTCCTGCCTGCAGTAACTGCACATTCTATGTCCCAGCCCATCTCTGCTCACCTCTGCAAACCCAGCTCAGTAGTCCCTCCCATTCTGTGGAGGGTTTTCAGCTGTCAGTTGAAGTGGACAGGTGACAGTAAGGAAGCAGATGAACTTTTGGTGGAGGGATGACAACAGGAGCCAAGCAATAGAGAAGAGGTGTGCATAAGAATAGGCAATGAGGACAAGGATCAGAGCAGAGGTCTGGTTGTGTTGAGGAATAGAGGGAAGAACAACCTTCAAGTATTTCTGCCAGACAGACATTTTGTCTCAAGGCAAAGGGCTCCCCATGTGTTGGGTACCAAGGAGAGGTCACACTGTAATTTATCCCAGCCAAGAGAGAGAAGCTGTCGCTATTCCTGGGTGTCAGTAATAACCCATTTCTGCAGCACTGCAAGGTTCGGATCAGGACGGACGACCACCCAGATGTACCTCAAATGTTTCTGCTAGAATTCAAATAAATCACATTTGCAGACACTATAGAGCTTCACATCAGGGGTGAGAAGGGTATGTGCAAAATAGTGTAAGCTCTGAGGGGCTGGGAGGAGCAGCTCCCCATATTGCAGAGGAGGGCTGTAATGAAGACTGTCTTCCTGCTGAGAAGCACCAGAACGCATTTATTGATTGGAGGTGAATGCAGTGAATGTCAAGTTAGGGAGTTTTGCAGTTTAATCCGACATCTGTCATTCCTGGAAGAATGAACAGTTCAAAGTAAAACCTCATCCATATTGATGTGTAAGAAGAACTCTGGGTTAGGAAAAGTGGGACCCACGAGATCAGGACTGGGAGAGCTGAGACCCAGTGAAGGTCTTCCCAGGAGCTGTTCCCAACACACTGACCCAGCAAATCACCTTGTCGAAAGAATTAAGAAAATCATATACTCTAAGCAGCTAGTATAATGCTTGGCCTGAAGATGGAGATTGAAAAAAATATTAGTCCTTTTCTCCTTTCAAATCAGGAATAGGAGGGGATGCTTTGAAAGCAGACTTCTGATTGCTAGAGAAGAAAAATAGGTGGAAAGACACAGATGTGTTGTTCTGGTGTGTAGAGAAGGCGAATTTTCCATTTTAGGGAGAAGATTTTTTTCTTTTCTAAGGGAGGGAGTAAAGACAGAATGGTGATATTTTATTTCTTTAATCCCTCAGCCTTGAAGGAGTGTGGGGAGAAAATATCCAGGCCTAGGCTCTCCTGATCTCCCTGTACCCCTGTAATTTTTTGGCGATGTCACTAATCGGCCCAGCAGCCTGAGTCCACACGTCCTGGTGTCCAGGCTCTGCAGAGTGTAGCTGGTCTCGGCCCCGTCTCAGGTAAGTAATGGGCACTTTGGGCTGCAATTTCTATTCCTGAATAGGCCTCCTATCTCAGAGTCATGCTTCAACAAACACTCAATTAAAAGGAAAAAACCTCTGGGTGATGGAAGGCACCCTATTACTGAGAGGCAGGGGATGTTTACTGAAGAAAGCGACTTCTCCCCAGTTACTAGTAGCCGACTGAAGATTTATGAGCCAGTTTGTCCCACTGCGATCAAACCTGAAATGTGAAGTTTTTTAAATCAACAAAACAAAGTAGGCCATGAGAGCTTCTTAGAATTAGGAATTAGGCAAAGCAATGTACTGTTAAGGCCATGACTAAGAAGCTAGGCCTGGGGTGGTTCTGCTACCAAAATACACTAATTTTAGCCTCAGACATCTACATATGAGCAGCCAATATTATTTGTTAATTAAATGTTCCCTCACAGCTCATGACCATGGTCTAAAAAATACATTTTCTCCACAGAATATGGAAGTAATCAGAATTTATTCACGTGGGCTGACTCTGAGGGTTTTGACATCAAAGGGCGATCCTGTCTGATTAATACCACTCAAATGGCAATATTGTTTGAAGAAATGTAGTTGGAGAGATGCAATTTAAAGGCTGCAAAAAGTTGCAGGCAGAGTGAGTGTAACATTCCATACTGATTTCTGACACATGATTCTACATGGTACCAAATTGCCAGTAACTTGTCAATTTGTTTTTCCAGAGATTCAGTATCTGAAAGGAAAGAGAGAGGGAAGGTAGTTTTCAGTCATATGAAGAACACCATGGCAAACTAACTTTCCCCCTGGACTACTCCTTGTGGTAAATGAACAAATCTGCTATCTAAGACTCTGGAATGTTAATAAGACCCAGTCATTTTCCCCAAGTGTGTTACTTTTGAAAAATAATCCCCCCCAACAGGATTTTTTGAATAGAGACTTTAAAGAAGAGCTTGGTCCCAAAAAGGGCTCTGCTGGAGGAAAGCTGCTTGCTTGTTTTTGAGTAAGATACTGCTCTCCACTCCTGTGTCTAAGAAATTCAGCCTTGTCTGTGTTCTGCCCTAGAGGATAGCCTCTAGGGGTTAAGAAACTCTAATAATGGAGGGAGGAGGAACTTAAAACTAGTTACAGTCACTTTAAAATTCTCAACATGTTTTCTTATTGGCCCCAAACCAAACAAGGTAATGCTTGCTAATGATGACACACCTGTGACCATGCAAAAATAAGGGGTACAGACACCAGAGTGTGAAAGGCAACAGGTCACCCACTGGGGTACAGTTTAGGAGACTCAAGAGGAAAAATTATAGAGGACTCAAAGGTAGCAGCACTCTGAATGAAAGGCATGGAGACAGGAGGTGAAATCGCCCATTGAAAGGGGCTTCTCAGAATGCTCAGATTTGGGGGTGTGTAGCTGCAAAGTTATTTCTGGATGGAGAATCCATCAGCCTCCCTCCTCATGTGTCTCTTTTCTTCTGCTGACATATGTCATCATTGGTGTTATGCAGGGTGCTGAGCTCCAGGGATAAAATGGGGAATAATGCACACCTAGTCCTTGTCCCCAGGAGGCTTATAGTCTAACCAGGAAGAGAGAGAAACCTAACTTGATAGCATACAAGCAAAATAATTCCAGATTGTGATAAAGCTCTATGAAGAAAACAACCAAAGTTCTGAGTTAGAAGACAACACAAGGGAGATCTATCTTTCCTATATTGGGCAGGAATTGGTTTTAGAAACACTAACATATAGAGGTCTGCCAGGTAAGGAGCAGGAAGGATGTCAAAGTTCGAAGTGGGCAAAAAGGTTGGTGAAGCATTGATAAAAGCAGCCTGGTCACACAACTGGAATGATGGAGCAAAATGGAACAAAAGAAAAGACTTGTCACCAGATGGGGTGTGAGTTTCATTTCTGTCAATCAGTCTTTATCTTCACGATACCTTTGTGCCTCCTGGGTTTCCACTGGAATGCCCTCATGAGGAATCTGGCCTCTTTAAATTACAAGAGACAGAAACACCAGCTGAACTAACTCTGGCAGAAAAGGGGAGTTACCAAACTGTGGACAAGCCAGGGTTCAGCTGACCCTAGGGATGCTGAGACCCAGGGAAAAGGCTCATTGAGACTCACTTTCTTCTCTCACACCACTCTCTTTTATTCTTTCCACAGCAGATAGGCCTCTTCATGTATCTAAACAACAGCCTGGTATCTACCTTCCCTAATTTGCCACCAGAATGCAAGGGAGCTATCTTACCTTACTTCCAATTTGTCCTTGCTTGATGAAGGCAAGAACTTTCCTTGCCTTAGGTCACATTGCCACCCCAGGAAACAGAGTGCCATGAAATGCAGAGTGAGAGAAAAGGCAGAGGTGAGTGTGTCTGCTGAAAGTGAGGTACGCGAGTGTGTGGGAGAAAGTCTAATCTGAATGTGCACATGTGTATGTGTGTATAAGTGTACTGCAAGGTTATGTGAGTGTGGGTGAAAGTTTCTGTGTAGATATATAGATACAGATATGTGTGTGTATATCTGAGTGATTATTTATGTACATGGGGGTACATGCATGTGTGTAAATTTGTGAGTATGTGCCTGCGGGTGCTACAGGTTGAATTGTGCCCCTATAAAATTTACATGTTGGAATACTAACCCCCAGTATCCTAGAATATGACCTTATTTGGAGAAAGGTCTTTATACAGGTAATATGTTCAAATGAGGTATTATAGTGGGCTCCCACCCAGTATGGCTGGTATCTTCATAAAAGGGGAATTTTGAACACTGAAACACTCATCGAGGGAAGACGATGTGAAGAGAAGGAGGGATAAATTGGCCGTCTATAAGCCGAGGAGAGAAGCAGAGCAGACCTTTCCTTCACAGCTTTAGAAAGAACCTACCTGGCAGGGCGTGGTGGCACACGCTTGTAATCCCAGTACTTGGGAGGCGGAGACCGGAGTATCCAGGTTCGCGGCCAGCTTTAGCTACTTAGTGAGGCCCTCCGCAACTTAGTGAGACCTGGTTTCAAAATAAAGGATAAAACATAGGGCCAGGGGTGTAGCTTGGAGGTAAAACACCCCTGGGTTCAATCCCCGGTACCGCAAAAAAAAAAAAAAAAAAAAAAGAAAGAACCTACCTGCCAGTGCCTTGACTTCCTTGCTGGCCTCCAGAACTGTGAGATGATACATCTCTATAGATTAAGGCACCCAATCTGTGTTACCTTGTTACTGCATCCCTTGCAAACTAACACAGTGAGTGTGTTTGTTACTGGCACTGAGTGTCACAATGTCAATGTGAGCGTAGATCTGGAGGTAGCTCTAGTCACTAATCACAAGAAGCCCATAACACTTCTCCTTTTCTTTGCTTACTCAATATGACTCACAGTTCAAGGCCATCACAAATTTCCCCTCCTCTGTGACATTTCTGTATGTTCTCAGTGCCCCAGGATTGATGCTTGCTTCCACCAATTAATCATGGGACTTATGAAAAGACTATTAAATTTGGCTACATGGAGATCCTTAGGTCCTTTAAGAAGAGCAGTTTTAGTGAAATGGAGGGGGTATTAACTTGAATAGAAGGGGTTCAAGAAAGAATAGGATGGAAAGAGAGAGAAAGAGAAAGAGAGAGAGAGAGAGAGAGAGAGAGAGAGAGAGAATG
Organism: Glis glis; assembly: GCA_004027185.1. Lineage (NCBI taxonomy): Eukaryota > Metazoa > Chordata > Mammalia > Rodentia > Gliridae > Glis > Glis glis. The sequence continues at coordinate 12,828 of PVJS01032656.1, read as the reverse complement.
GGCATTTGAGTACAGATGTTCCTGGCTCATGATTTGACTCAGGGTTTTTTGACTTTACAACAGTTTGAAGGTGATATGCATTCAGTAAAAGTTGTACTTAGAATTTCAAATATTAATCATAACTGAACTGGTAATACAGGAGATGGTGAGCAGGGACATCGAGCTGCAGCTCCCAGACAGTCACATAATCTGAGAGTGAATAATCTACTCCATAGTGTACTGTATGGCTGAGCCGTGGTGTTTAGTAGGTTATGTGTTCTAAAGGCATTTTCACCTCATGGCATTTTCAACTTACAACGGACTTATCCAGATGCAACCCCATCCTAATTTGAGGAGCACATGTAGTTTTACTGTGAATAGGAGCCAGAAATGGAGAGTGGAGTTAACAGAAAGAGGAGGAAGATGTGAGATCAAGGGAGGGATTTTCTCTTTTAAAAAAAATTTCAAAAGGAAAATATTACAACATGTTTGGTAGCAATGAGAAGTGTCAGGTGACATGTCTGGGTTTTTAGGGCAGAATCAGGAGTATTAGTGAGGCAGTGGCAATGAGAAATAAGAAGACCTAGCCCCTCCTTCAGGAAAAATGGTATAAGCAAAAAACAAAAACAAGCAAAAAACAAAAAGAAAGCAACCTACCGCTCAGGAGAGCCTCAGGAGAAACAGAACCTTCAGGATCTACTTGAGATTTCCACTGGAGTAAGGTGATAGATTCAGAGATGTTTTTACTCTCAACAGACTATGCCTTCCAGTGGACCCTGGGGAAGGGGTGGGAGGGTGGTGGAGGGAATGGAGATGAGATTAGTCTGGGGATAGAGAAAACTGTATGGGGGTAAGAAGGTGACAGGGATAAAATGTATCAACATTGATTCTGCAGTCTCCTAAGGAAGGGCACAATAATTAGTTGTAAGCAGTCTCCTCGGATGGGCATCTACCAGTGAATGGTGGTCTGAGAGGAAATATGGAATGAGTGTGAGCATGTGTGTCCCACCAGGAGTGTAGGCCACTCTGTAGGGCTTCCTTCCATTCTGCTGTGAGTAGGTCCAGGCTGGCATAGGGGCCAAGCTTGCTGATCTGAAGCAATCGCTTACTAACACATTTATAGAGAAATAATCTGACTTGGGTAAAGAAGGCTCTGGGTCATCATACTTCCTGATTGTTGTTTCCTAATCTCAGAGGAAAATACTGGGATGAGATCTTCCACCAAAAGAAAATTTGTTTAAATCATAGGCAGATGAAAATGCTTTCATATTCAAAGAATATTCTTGTCCTCAGTGTTTTTAGCAGCTTATATTTAGCCACTTATAATTCTTCTTAAGCACCATTTTATTCAATCTTTTGGAACTAAAGATTAGTCTTTCAATGAGAAATCTGCATTTCACTGTAAAGATGGAACACAATGCCTTTGGCTTACTTATTCTGTGGCGGAGCAAGCTTATTTTGGTAATATATCTTTAGCAGATTGTAAAAACAGTGATTGTAGCAAATTTATTTCTGGCAAGATAGACTGAGACATGCACATGTGTGGCTCAAGGGGCATGAATGATATAGCCTCCATTTCCTATCCTGCAACTATTGAGAATTTCAGAGGTGACATCAGTTATCTTTGATTTCAAGTTGGGTGTCTGTGATGAAAGAGCCAGTGAGGAGGAAAGTAATTTCAGGATGAGAGATCACTGTAATTAGAGTCAGCAGGTTGCTGTGCTATGAAGATGTTTCTTTATTATTTCCTACTTCCTTTGGAAAATATACAATCTTACCGATTTTGACTGGTGGTCATTTCTGCCTCAGATTCTAAGTGTCGTACCAGTAGAAAATTCATGGGAAGGTCTCATGTTCCCTCCATGGCCCTGGTCTCACTCCTAAGCAATGTTAGGGAAAGAGGTGTCTTTAACAGCATCCACCATCAACCACCAAGCCCTGATCATTTGACCACCATCATGGATTTGGAATCTTTTCTCTCTTGCCATTTCCCTAATTCAGACTCTCATGGTCTTTCAGTTGTGTAAATGCTGCAATTTGTGAAAAGTCAGTGTGTCAACTTTAGTCCATATCAGTTAAGTGAGGGCTTTGTTGAAGGAGGGAGGTTTGAGTTAGGTATGGAAGGCTAGTTAGAGTTTTGAAGGGTTTTCTGGGTAGTGAAGAAATCATGATAAGAAGGCACAGGGTCCATCTAAAAGGGATTGAGTTGGGTAGTTGACCAGAATTCCCTATAGAAGGATCTGAGATGGGAAAGTCAGGTTAGGGCATGATTTAGTTGGATCCTGATTACTCAGTGAAGGAGACTGGGATGTATTTAGAAAGTTGAGAATCATTCACCTTTTATTTGGGTCAAAGCTAATTTTTAGTTCTTTGATGTCTAGACCACTCTGAAGAAGAACTCGGGGAAAGTAGTTACATAAAGGATGGTGGTTACAGTAGAAATCTCCCCTGGAGAAGTGTTCTGTGTACTGTGCTGATGGGGAAGGGAACAACAGTAACAAAAGTTGTCATAAGATGTTCCAGTTAATGTGGCTCCTGGTCACTCTTGGTGGGAAGAAATTGAGCAGCCAACCTAACACGACCTCCATACACTCTCAGGAGGACTTTGGAATAATTCTTTGTTATAATAATATTTTTTATAATTGTGATCACTATAGAAAGATCTGACCTGGGGACTCAATTTTGCTTCAATAAAATCTCATAATTTTTAAAAACCTAAGTCTAATAGAGGCCTAAGTGGAAATGCAGGCTTTCCCCAAAATTCCAATTTTGCCAAGAGATAGACAGCGAAATAATCTCCACACAAAGACTTTATGCTAATGATTGTTTCACAAGGTAAAAGTGACCCGTGACGCATTAAAAATGTAGAAATTTTGCCGGGCGTGGTGGCGCACGCTTGTAATCCCAGTACTTTGGGAGGCGGAGACCAGAGGATCCAAGTTCGCAGCCAGCCTCATCTCTCTCTCTCTCTCTTTCTCTCTCTCTCTCTCTCTCTACTTAGTGAAGACCCTCCACAACTTCGTGAGACCCGGTTTCAAAATAAAGTATAAAAAAAATAGGGCCGGGGGTGTAGCGCGGAGGTAGAACGCCCCTGGGTTATATCCCCGGTACTGCGGAAAAAAAAAAGGAATTTTAAAATCCTTCAGATGTCCCCTTTACTGTTTGCCATACTGTGCCAAGTACCGTGTCTGAAAGCCGGTGCTTCAGGAACTCTTCTGGACAGGCAGGATGGAATGTTCTGGACTTGGGAAGAGGTGCTTATAATGCTAACTTGGCTCAAAATTAGTATTTTTTATTGTCATGTAGTAAAAGTATACAGTAGAAACAGAGCAGAAAAATATCCTACCTTTAAAAATTCTTCAGACCGGGATGAAAAATAATTTTCACCAAAGGATCCTTAAAGCAAATAAATCCTGGACACTTGATCCTGACAAAACTCTTAAAAACTTGTTGAAGGCATCATAGCCAGAAGCAAAGAGAGAATATTAACTAATAATTTAGTGTTTTGAGTTCATGGGAGAGCGGGGATTCTGTTTACCAAAAAACTTGATTTGATCTCAAAAACACAAATATTACAGCAGCATGAGCTGCACCTCCACAAGGGGCTGTCCTGGAATTCATTACTTTTTCTGCTTCATAACCTTTTTGCTGTTGGCAATGGCAGTGGAGAATCGAACTCACACTCAGACCAGTTGTTTGACAGCAGGTCAGGACTAAACCAGAAGGAGTTATATATGTCAGCAGCTACAAAATTTGGGGTTCATGCGTCTTTCTCTAAAGACCCATGATACACAAAGAATCAGAGTGTAGGATGAGGAATCCAATCGTGGCTGGCACAGGCTGGAAATACAAGGATGGCAGTATGATGACCACATCCAGCGAAGCCAGAGGGTTGTGCAAAAAGGTTTGGTTTGACAGGGGAGTGAACAGAAGCTCCTCTTTAGCAGGCTCAACTTGAACCTGCTGAAGTCTGATTGAAAGAAAAAAGACGAAATGTCTGGGGTGGGAGTATTTTCTCCCTTCAGTGTTTGGGAGTGAAAACGACGAGTGCCCTCCAGCATACTGGAGAATGGAATTGTTTTTCGAAAATCAAATTTGTAGTTATAAAAAAAAAAAGTTGAAGATACATTGTCAGAGAAGGTGTGTTGGATTCTTCTCCTGGGAGAGAATGCTCCTACTTAGGTGAGGGGCGTAGTTTGGATTACAGGTCGAAGGTGCAAAATGAGAATAAACCTTTATCTGGTGGTTTCTTTATATCTCCTCCAGTGAATTCTGACTTTCGATCAGAAAGAGACGATGGATTTTTTTGCCTTACAGCTTCCGGGGAGACATGCTGTGGGAGTCTCACTGCTTCGAAATAATTCGTGGATGTTTTGTGAAACCTTTTGACCCGGCTGGGAGCCTGGGGCTTTTGAGCATTTAAGAATAATAGGCGGCATTGAAAAGGAGTGGGTAGAATGTTTTATTAACTATAGCTATTTTTATTAACTGGAGTCAGGGGAATATCAGAAAGGATCAAAATTTAGGAATTCTTTAAAAAAGCCTTTATTTTACATTGGTTTTATTTTTACGTTTGCTTCAATGCTTTACTCCACGGTATAACACACACTGCATTTTCTGCCCTGACAAATGAGAAAGCCAAGATGAGGCTTTGAAATATGTATTTGTTGTTAAAAGTGAGAGAGACATAAAGGAGGAGCAAGAGAGGGAGAGGGAGAGGTGAAGAGGTAACAGTGATTTCTTTGAGAGCTATTTCTTTCCTCCAAAATTTATGCTATTTACAATAATGTTTCACCAACCTCTCTTGCTCTCTCTCTCCTAGTTATACTCACTTTATAGTAAGCTTTATCTATGCTTCAATTAAGTTGGCATATTTTGAGTACCAACTATGCATAAAGTATGTGTTGAGGTTTATCAAGATTTAGAAATTAAATAATATAGTCTTGACTCATGGTCTCTCATTTGGGCTTGGTTAATTGCTAATTTTTTCTTTTTTTGTACTGGGGATTGAACTCAGGGCCATTCTACATCTGAATAATGCCCCCAGCCCTATTTTTAATTTTTTTTTTAAATTTGAAACAGGTTTTTGTTAAGTTCACCACATGCTAGCCTTGAAACTGTGATCTTTCTGTCTCAGTCTCCCAAGTACTAGGATTACAGGCGTGCACCACCACACCTGGCTGTAATTGGTAATTTTAAATTTATTACTCTCTATTCCCTCCATCCTCCAATCCCAAGACTCCAGGTTTTTGTTCTTAGTAAACTGCTAGGACTTTTTGGTTATAAGCCATAGAAACTGATGCTAGCTAATTTAAGCAAAGGAGATATTTATACAGACTGTGCAGTTGTGTATGAGCTTGAAAAGCCAGGTTTGGAACAGACAGGAAGCATGCAGCTCTAGAAGGTCTTGATAGAAGGAACCATCCAACTCTCTTGTTAGGGTCAAGGGCCACTCCAGTAATAAGGGAATTCTAACTGCCTTATGTTATTCTCACGTTCAAATTCTAAGACGGGAACATCTGATTGGCTAATTTGGGTCAGAGGTCTGCCCCCTTCCCTGGAGATGATAGGCCATCTTGGTAAATACATATTACATACTGCTATGATTTGGATGGTGTTTGTATCCCAAGAGTATATGGTTGGGAGCTTAGTCACCAGGGTGGTGAAATTGAGAAGTGCTGTGGAACCTTCAAAAGGTGGGGCGTAATGGGATTGCTTAGTTCAGTTGAGGTGCTTCCTTAGAAAGGTATTAAGGTACTTCTTGTTGGACCCTTAGTTTTCATTAGGAGTATTTTATAAAAGGAGAAAGCCCAGCCCCACCCAGCTCACTCTCACTTTTTGTCTCACTGTGTGATCACGTGTGCCCCTGCTGCTGCCATACACCACAGTGTGATGCACCCAGGAGGGCTCTCAATAGAACTGAGCTGATGTAGGTGCCATACCCTTGAATTTCCCAACCAGTGAGCTAAATGAACCTCATTTCTTCATAAGTAGCTCGTCTCGGGTATTTCATGATAGCAATGAAAAGCTGACTAAGACACATAGTGTGAGGGAAGAAGTAGCTTGTCAAAAATTGGGATATATTACTAAAGTAAGATGAAATAAATGCTGGGCAGTCAAAAAGGCAATAACCACATTAGAATAAAATAGGCTAGGTCCTAACTCTCTCCTAAATCATGTCTGTGCTAGGTTCTGACCTCAGTTGCAGAGGGTTTAGGACATTGGAAAATGTTGATGCTGAATAAAGGGGAGGGGAAAGAGCTGAACCCACCTCTTCTATTCCCCTTACCCTCCTCCTCTCATATGAAAGACCCATATACACCCAGAGGAAGAGGTAATACTTCAGGTCATTGGAGGAAGGCTCTCCTGGGTGGAGAATCACCTGGCCTGTGACACTGGAAAGCACACTCTCAGTTTGGGACACCCCGTATGGAGTGGGATCTATAACAGGAAGGCAACAAGTCAAGTGTGTTGAGGCTAACCCCAGATTAAAGGAATTTCTGCTATTCTGAGCTCAGATATATGCACATTGAACTGTCCATGGTACTGATCAATAGATAGCACTTTATAAGTCAGCCTTCTTGAGTATATCTGGCCTTGCTACACAGGACCCAGAAAAACCATCATTACAGTGATACTCACATGGTCCATGCCCAGATATGGCCCCTGAGGTGAATATAACCCCTGCTACCTTGCCTGTCACATTTGGGTAAATATACCAGACCCTCTCCCACCACACTCAATGGGCCTGACTACCATATAGAGATCAAGACTGAGCCAGAAAGAAAATTATGGATGTTTACACTATTTCAGCATTGAAATATTTCTCTGAAATCACAATTTTAGAATTAAAACCCAATGTTTTCCAGAAGCAGAGCTAATGCCTGTTTTATTTCTCTATGACTGAATCTGAGCTCCTTAGGGACTAAATTTCTTGTTGTAGTCTCCAGTCATTTATGGGTGGATTACAGATGCCTATAATGGTAAATCTAGAATGGATATAATCTACTCCATTAGATCTATTAGTTGACTCTGTTGAATGGATATAATATACTCCATTTGATCCATTAGTTGATTTCCTGTGCACCTATGATGGATAAGCCCACAAATGGAAGCAACCGGATACAGAGTGAGTAAAGGATCAGTTAACAGGGAGTAAGGATGGACAGTCAGGCTTGTGCTTAGGCTACCATGCTCTTTTGTAAGGAAAAACCATTGACACAAAATGAGTAAGGACACATATGTGTGTGAGGTGTAGAGCTTAAGTGTCATGCTGGACTGTGCCTAAGAGGGAAATTTCAGAAGCAATATGAAAACTGGGGCTCACCCGTGGTGCTCATATTTACTTACATAGAAAGTGAATAGCTAGAAATGTGATGAATGGGTTATTTGTGAATCAGCATAGCATAGCAAAACCTGCAGAGTTTATAAAAGTATTTTGACTATAATTCACAGTAATAAATACATGTTAATTGAGGTGCATATATCCCTGCACATCTTCTGTATACACTCGTGGAACAAAAGTTCTGTAAGATGATACTTACCTTGTCTACATGTAATGCACTCACATGCAGTGAGTGTATCTTCTATTCTTTTCCTCCCTCCCTCCCTCCCTCCACCTTCCTTCCTTCCTTCCTTCCTTCCTTCCTTCCTTCCTTCCTTCTTTCTCCTCTCTTCTTTTCCATACTGGGGATTGAACCCAGGGTCATTCTACCTCCAAGCTACATCCCAAACCCTTTTTATTTTTTGAAACAGGGTCTCATTAGGTTGTTGAGAGTCTTGCTACATTGCTGAGACTGTCCTTGAATCTGCAATCCTCCTGTTTCAGTCTCCCAAGTGCTGGAATTATAGGCATATGCTACCATGCCCGGTCTATTCTGTTCTATCATATTCTTTTCTTTCCTATACCTGAACACCCATTTTCCTAAAAGAATGCTGATTGTTATCTGCTACATTAAATTCAGGCTCCACTAATGAGCTACAACATATAGTTTGACAAATACTGTGTAGTGGCTGGATAAAGATCCTGGAATCTATTAATCTAGGCTTAAATCTTGAATCTTCCATTTTTTAATTGCCTTAAATAACTGCTGCCATAACAAAACAACATTGACTGGGTGACTTAAGTGACAGAAATTTATCTTCTCCCAGTTCTGGAGGCTGGGAGTCTGAGGTCAGGGCTGTCGGCATGGTCAGGTTCTGGTACGGGTTCTCTTTCTGCCTTGCAGGTGGCGGCCTCATTGCTGTGCACTCCCATGGCCCTTCCTTGGTACATGTCAGTGGGAATATTCTCTCTCTCCCTCCCTTCTTCTTTTAAGACCATCAATTCTAGCAGACTCTTATCACTCATTCAACCTTAGTTGCCTCCTGAAAGTCCAATCTCCAAATACAGAAGCTTTGGGACTTTGGGCTTCAACATATTAATTTTGAGGGGACACAATCCAGTCTACAACACTTAGATTAGTTATTTAACTTCTATGCATCTCAGTTTCTTTATCTGTAAGGGTAATAATATAGTACATATTATTACCTTTTTCATTAACAGTATGTACTGCTCACCTAATGATGTGCCTAATCCTAGATAAGAAACAAAAAAGCAGAAAGAAATCCCCACCCTATGGGACTTTTGCAAATAATAAATGAAATAATGATTGTAAAGTGCTTAGCAAAATGTAGTACTCAATAAGCATTAGTTGTCATTGTTAATTGGTAAGAGACACACCTGGTTAAAATTGGGCCCATCTCGTGGATGTACAGCAAATATCTCCTCCTGTCAGATTGGGGGTGAGATGCTGTTAATGTGGCCTCAATTAGTCTATCCACATGGTTTGAATGTGCATTCTCCACTCCACTCAGAGAGTCAGACCCAACACTGTGGGGAGCTCAGCTGAATCAAGATAAATGGCACGATTTTCTATAACTGAGATAAATAGGAATGATAGGGATTCATAATTGAGATGGATAGATAGATATAAACATAGCTCTAATGCATCAGATCGGCACCATAATAAAGTTACGAACAAAGAGCTGTGAGAGCACAGAGAGGGAGATGAGTTCTGCTTGAGGGTAAGAAAGGCTTCTCAGAAAGTAGGATATGAGCTTTTCCCCTCTTAATTTTCAGGCAAAAAATTCAGAGGGGTGGTGAGAATGCTTTTAGCATAGAGAACAGCCCAAAGACACATGTACATGCCTGAGGAAGAATAAGAAATACGTGTGGCTGGAGCAAGGACCATAAACATGAGGATGCTGGGGGATGAGGCTGAATGCACTGGTGCAGGCATTGTATGGGGCAATTGCCCACAGTCTGAATTCTGTCTCAGGTAATACAGAAAAACAATCGGGTGTTTAAAATATGACAGTGTTCATCAGTTAGGAGGAAGGGTTAGGTAGTCTGACAGGTGAGAGATGCTAAGGGCTTGGCAGTTGGTAGTGGGGGAGAAAGGGACTCGTGAGAGACATTTATGAAGCTGGATTTATGGGAGTAAGGGGGAGAGAAGAAAGCCAGAGGAGATAAGGTGACTTTAAGATCTTTCACTCTGAGCTAGGCATGGTTGTGCATACCTGTGATCCCAGTACTTGGGAGGCTGAGACAGGAGGATAGCAGGTTTGAGGTCAGCCTCAGCAACTTAGTGAGGCCCTGTTTAAAAAAAAAATAGCCAGGAGTGCATACCTGTAATCCCAGTATTGGGAAGGCTGAGACAGTAGGATTGCAGGTTTGAGGACAGCCTCAGTAATTTAGTAAGGTCCTCAGCAACTTACTGAGATGCTATTTCAAACTAAAAAATAAAATAGTGCTGGGGGTGTAGCTTAGAAGTAGAATGCCCCTGTGTTCAATCCCCAGTACCACAAAAAAAGGGGAGCTGGGGGGTGTAGCTCAGGGTAATCCCTAGTACCCCAAACACACATCCTCCCCGCCTCCTAGACAACAATGACAACAAAAATGATCTTTCACTTTGGCAATCAAGAGGCCATTACCGGAACGGGAAGTACAGATGGGAGGGTGAACTTGAGTTTTCTACATGGTTTGAGTAAGCAGTAGTTTTGTGATAAAGAAAGAAGTAATCACGGTAATTATATTTGGCCCCAATTAGCTGCTGATAAACCCGCTAATCCAGCCTCTCCCAGAAATCATATTTGAGAAAGTTGAGTTTGAAAACTAACTTGAATGTCTGCCTGTAACAGAGTTGCCGACAAACTGGGAGGCTAGAGCCTGACGTGTTGCTTGTTTCTGATAGTGCGCACAGTTTCTTTATTTAGAACCTCTTACCAGTATCAATTAAACCCCAGTTAAATCTGACATCTCTTAACCTTGCATTGGATCAAATTCATTGCTACAGCAGAACCCATATGGCACCGAGTCAGTTGTAGGCATCAGTTCATTGCTTATGTAGAGTTACTGGCCCAGCGCCAGCCAGTAATCACTGCTTTTTGTTAATAGACATGTTTGCTTTGCAGTCATTTCTATACACAGGGCTCTGGATTAATTAGATCGAAATCTGTCATCCATCTAAGAAACCACAAGAAATCACTCTCTGTGCTTCCGAGGGAAAGGAAACGGCAGATTTTGGCAAATTAAAAAAAATGTGTTTGCTTGTTTCCATAAGAACTTAGCAGACTAGCTAAATAACTACCATGCAAGTACATTTTGATAATTAATACGGAACATCAAGTGGGTTGAGGAATTGAATAGGCGAGCCCTCCAACGAATCAAGGTAAAATTTTCTCAGACTATGAATTAGTTGATTTTTTTAAAAAGCACATTTTTAAAAATATTTGTTTCCTGGAAAGTGGACAGGTAGATTTTGCTTGAGTGTGAAGATTTACAAAGAGAGCCCCCCTAGACATCAGGTCAAAGGTTTGTTCAAGCTGAAGAAATAGCCACCAGGTTTCACTCCACACAGGTTTAAGTGGGCAGAGGAGTGACCTTCGGGCAGTTCTGCAGCAGAGTCCTGCTGTAACTCTGCCTTTGGGGGGTGCGGCACCGAGCTGCCTCAGGCAGAGACCCCTCTCCACCTGGACACCTTTTTCTACATCACTAATGAAACCCCCTTGGATGTGCCTTATGCTAAATCCTTCCCTGAAGTCAATATTTCCAGACCCTGTGTCTCTCACAGTAATACAGATACTGTTATTGTTTTATATATGGAAGCACATACAGATTTAAACAGTAACCCAGAATTTCCACCTTACATATATGGGTAGCTTAACCTAGTGCATGCTACATATTTGTTGAATGAATGGAAGATGGAGGCAGAAAGCAGAGGAACTAAACCCACTTCTGTGTAATGACCCCTGATATTTCTTTATTTCTGCATTAGAAAAGATTCCAATCTGTTATATACATTTGAACTCTTAATTAAAAATGTAAGTCTATGATATCCAGGGTTAAGAAAGTATTTATGAGCCTGTTATTTAAATCACCAAGGTTGTTGGAAATATCAATCTTTCATTTTTAAAATTCCCATTTCTTCTTTTTACATTTTATTTTTAAATTAAAATTTGCAGTACTGGGGATTAAACCTAGGGCCTCACACATGACAGGCAAGTACTCTAGCACACAGCTACTCACCCAGCACTATTTTTTTTTCTTTTTGGTACTAGGGATTGAACACAGGAGCATTTTATCTCTGATCTATACCCCCAGCCCTATTTTATTTTTTACTTTGAAATGGGCTCGTGTTAAATTGCTGAGGGCCTCCTTAAGTTGCTGAGGCTGGCCTCGAACCTGTGATCCTCCTGTTCCAGCCTCCCAAGCACTGAGATTATAGGCAGGCACCACCGTGCCTGACTACCCAGCCCTATTTTTAATTGACAAATAAAAACTATATATATTTATGGGGCAAAATGTTAACTTTGATACATCTATACATTGTGGAATGATCAAATCAACCTAATTAACATATTTACTACCTTAATAGTTAACACCTTGTGGTGAAAACATTAAAAATCTCCTTTTTTAGCTATTTTGAAATATACAGTATATTATTATTTACTACAGTTACCATGCTGTGCAATAGATCACCAGCACTTATTCTTCTTCTCTAACTGAAACATCGCACCTTCTCTTCCCTTCCTGGTCCACCACATTGCAGCCTCTCGTAACCATCATTTTATTTGCTACTTCTATGAGTTGGACATTTTTTAGATTTTGCATATAAGAGACCATTTGTCTTTCTCTGCCTGGCTTATTTCCCTTAGCATAGTATCTTCATGGTAAATGGCAGAAGCCCCTGCTTTGTAAAGGCTGAATAATAGCATTTTATTGTATATGTATACCACATTTTCTTTATCTACTCAGCCATTGAGGGCTGCAATGAACATGGGAATCCAGATATTTCTTTGACATACTGATTTCCATTTCTTTGGTAAGGTTTTGGATTGTATGCTAATTCTATTTTTAGTTTTTTGAGGAACTTCCATACTGCTTTCCAAAATCACTGTATTAATTTACAGTTGTATGGACAGTATATATGGGTTCCCTTTTCTTCAAATCCTTGCCAACACTTATCTTTCATTGTTTTTATAAAAGCTAACCTAACAAGTGGGAGTGAGATCTAACTGTGGTATTAATTTGCCTTTCTATGATGATTAGGGATGTTGAGCATTTTTGTTCATATATTTGTTGGACATTTGCATGTCTTCTATTTTTTAGGGGGATACTGGTACTGGGGATGGAACCCAGGGGCATTCTACCACTGAGCTACACTCCCAACCCTATTTTATTTCTATTTTTGAAACAGGGTCTCACTAGGTTGATGAGAGTCTCACTACTTGCTGAGGCTGTCCTCAAACCTGCGATCCTCCTGTCTCAGCCTCCCAGGTACTAGGATTACAGGTGTGCGCCACCAC
>PVJS01032655.1:0-22634 GCA_004027185.1 Glis glis | reverse complement strand
TTACCCAGTTCAGTAAGTCAGTAGTGCTGAGGTTGAGAAACTGTATTTTAAGGTTGATTATAGGTAAACAGATGAATTTTAATCATTGTAGTTAGATTATCCATATTTTAAGTGATCCAGCTACTTTTGTGTGTGTATGGTACTGGGGATTGAACTCAGGAGCATTCTACCTCTGAGCTACACCCCCAGCCCTATTTTTTTTTTTTTTTGAAACAGGGTCTCACTAGGTTGCAGAGGACCTCACTGAGTAGCTGAGGCTGGCCACGAACCTGCAATCCTCCTGTCTCAGCCTCCCAAGTACTGGGATTATAAGCTTGTGCCACCACGCCTGAGCTACACTCTTAGCCCTTTTTATTTTTTGCTTTGAAACAGGGTCATGCTAACTTGCTGAGGCTGTCCTTGAACTTACAATTCTCCTGTCTCAGCTCCCAAGTGCTGTGATTACAAGCATGCCTGGCCTACTTTGTACTTTGCCAGGTTTTTTTTCTCTATTTCTAACTTTACAGGTAGCTTAACAGAAAGACTCTTGGAAATACAAACATTTATCATATCCCTCTGTCATACTGAGAGGGCTTTATGAAAAAATGTAATTCTCTTTGGATTTGCACTTTGTTTTGGTATTGAGTAGGAGGTCAGCAAATTTTGGCTGATCGGCCAAAAGCTTTTTAAAATAAATTTCTGTTGGAACACAGCCACATCCATGTGTTTATGTGCTGTCTGTCTGCTTTCCTGCTACACTAGCAGAGTTGAATAGTTGTGATAGCAATTGGAGGGCCCCCAAAGCCTAAAATAAATGTAGTCTGGTCCTATATCAAAATTTGCCAACCTCTGCTCTAATGATAAGGGGTCACACATGATACCATTGGTTAAATGGATTGTGGGGTGAGAAAACATAATTTCTGATTTTATTCCGAATAATGAATCAGGAACTGACTATGATATATAGTTTTAGTATAAGCGTTATGAATTCCTAGAATCTTTAATGCAACTAGGAAGGATTTATAGATTATCAGCTTTATATTCTTGTTGAATACAGGAAATTACTATTACTATTTAGAAATAAACCATTAAATATCTCTCTGTTCAATAATATTAAAAGACTTATAAATTGAGGTAAAATTTGTATGGCTATCCAAGAAAAGCCCTCTAAAAATTGAGAGTGAACTAAACTATGTCAGAATACATTTATTCCAAATATTCCTGTTTTGAAATAGAGGGATTTGAGTGAATGTGATACCATTGAAAAATATTTTAAAATAGATTCCTTTAAATTAGTTTTAGAAAAAGTCACTTTTTCAACAAAATTCTTAATTTTTTATTTTATATTCATCTGGGTACACACTCAGGTGAAATTCTTAAATTGATCATTTCACAAGGTATTCAGTAAATCGAGAACTATTTTTCAGTGTCATGATTATTGTAATCAAACGCATAGACTACTCCTTTGCTTTGAATTACTTATTAAGATATCTTGTTCTTCATCCTTCAGTGTATATACTAACATAGTATATACTAACATAATCTAGGAATACCCCATTAATTTTGTGAGTAGTTACATGTGGAAGAAGGTTAGTTAGATGATGTAGAATACTCATATTTAGTTGACATTTTCCATATATCATTAAGAAAATTCTACTTTTCTCATGTATAAACTTTTAAATTTATATATTGTAAAAATTAACTAACTTATAGACTTATTTTTAGATTCTGGGGTTGGCTTGGTTTTTACTAAAGCTCTCTGTTTTTGAAGTAGTGGGGGGGCACAAAAAGAGTCTCCTAGAAAACTTCTTTTAACAAACTACATTTTAACTTTTTTAAGGGTGAAAGTTTACACAAAAAATGACGGCCTGGTTGCTATTCATCCCAAGTCTGTTAATGTGGAGCAAATAGACTTCCGCTACAACTGGCTGATCTATCACCTGAAGATGAGGACAAGTAGTGTGAGTGGACATTCAAAACAATTGTGAATCTGAAGTACCAGTCTTGTATTTTTATAGTGGTACAGTATTGAAAAGCGTGACTTTTTTTTTCCTCTAAGTTGCAACTTTTTTACTTAAGCAGATAATCTTTACTTTTAACTTACAGGTCTTTTATGCTGGATCATTGTATTTTCATGAAATAGGGCACTTACTTGGTTTGTGTGCTTTTCTTTTAGAGTCTCCTTGGCATTTTATGCTGTACAAGAAATCTTGGCATTTTATGCTGTACAGTTTACACTCTTAAAGAATTTTGTTGGCATGTCAATGTACCTTACTGATCAGGATATTACTGATCAGGATATTAAATCAGATTCCATTTATGGAATTATCTTTAAAATACTATATAGAAAGATAAAAATTAAGCTGTATTATGTTTTTGTTTTGTGGGGGCGCTATTGGGGATTGAACTCAGGGGTATTCTACCTCTAAGCTACACCCCCAGCCCTATTTTTTATTCTTTATTTTATTTTATTTATTTATTTATTTATTTTGCAGTACCGGGGATTGAACGCAGGGACTTTTCTACCTCCGCACTACGCCCCCGGCCCTATTTTTTATACTTTATTTTGAAACCGTGTCTCACGAAGTTGCGGAGGGCCTCACTAAGGAGCGAGAGAGAGAGAGAGAGAGAGAGAGAGAGAGAGAGAGATAGATAGAGAACGAGAGAGCTGAGGCTGGCCGTGAACCCGGATCCTCTGGTCTCTGCCTCCCAAAGTACTGGGATTACAAGCGTGCGCCACCACGCCCGGCTTTATTTTATTTTATTTATTTATTTATTTGTTTATTTATTTAATTTTGTGGTACTGGGGATTGGACCCAGGGGCATTCTACCTCCAGGATACACCTCCAGCCCTATTTTTTATTCTGTATTTTGAAACGGGGTCTCACTAAGTTGCGGAGGCCTCACTAAGTAACTGAGGCTGGCCGTGAACCCGGATCCTCTGGTCTCAGCCTCCCAAGTACTGGGATTGCAAGCGTGTGCCACCACTCCCAGCTGTGTTTTGTTTTTGACATTCAGAAAACATTTTGTTCAAAGACTAGTGTTCTATATTAAATTAAAACAAAAATACAAATCCTCTATCTTCTGTGAATCATGAATTATTTCATTTAAAATGATACTTCTTGGGGCTGATGAGGTAAATCAGTAGTACAGCACTTGCCTGGCATTTGGGCCCTGTGTCTGATCCCCAGCACTGCAAAGAAGATAGATAAATAAAATTATGTATCTTCAGAATTAATCTTCACAGTTAGACTAGAAAGTTAAAACCTATTTTAGAAAGAAGCTACTAATAAGATTAGTACTGATGATATCATCGGATCAGTGTGGTAATGAACCTTTCAGACTCCTGAAGACATTCATTTACCTTAATTCTCATTGCAGATATATCTGTATGACTGCACAGAAGTTTCCCCATACTGTCTTTTGTTCTTTGGAGGTGATATTTCCATCCAGAAGGATAATGATCAGGAAACTATTGCCGTAGATGAATGGATTGTGTTTCAGTCTCCAGCAAGAATTGCCCATCTTGTTAAGGTGACTGGCTTTACGGGATCGTCGAGATCTGCATGCAAGTCAGCATGTGGTCTTGTGGTTTTGTTCCAGATATTATACATTAAACATTTTTGCACTGTTTCAACAAAGCAAATAGTATTATTGATTCATAGTTTTTCTGAGGTGTTTTTGAGGTAGTAACAAACCAAACTATTTGAAATAGCTCAGTGTGAATAAATTTTGAATTTTTTAACCATGCCTTTTTTGGTTGTTCACTGAATGTTTCAGTCTTACGTGTAATTGCTTATGAAACTCCTTGAACCAGCTAAAGTCACTTTTATCTATTATATTGTTTGATAAGATGTTTGCCTTTATTGAATGTGTTTAATTTTTTTCAACCTTAGGAATTAAGAAAAGAACTGGATATCCTTCTACAAGAAAAAATCGAAAGTCCACATCCTGTAGACTGGAACGACACTAAATCCAGAGACTGTGCAGTACTGTCAGCTATTACAGACTTGATCAAAACACAGGAAAAGGCAATTCCCAGGAACTTGCCACCACGTTCTAGGATGGATATCACAGCTGACAACTTTTCTGTGGTGGCCTGAAAAGCCAAGATGACAACCATTTTTCCTCATAGTTTAATTTTTGGCTAAATGACAAATTCTGGGACATGACCAATTTTCATGTGTAAGAAACCTTTAGTGGGTAGTAAAGATTTAATGTGCATGACTTAACAATGTCATCTGTAGCTGTTATAAACATACCATAAAAGGCAGTTTGTTCTGATCAGATACTCTGTTGTGGTCATAGCCACACTTCAGGAGTATTCGTCTTCTCTACATGGAGTGTTGTACCATTGAGAAAGTTCTTTGTTCTGTTAAAACAAAATTAATTTTATGCCCATAATGACTAAGTGCAGAGCCAGTAAAAATGAACGGTTAGCCAAAAAGCAGTGTCAGGTAAGAATATGAACACAACCACATTTTTTAAATGAAACTTACCAGAAGTAAATTTGTTGTGATAAAGCCCATTATTTAATAAAATGTACAATATGTAAGTCTCAGCTAACTTCTTGGCTTGGTTTCTACATCTTCACCTATTACTTGGTTTATCTGATGTTTATTCTCTTTTTAAAATGTATACATACATCCCTTTTTTATTGCCCTGTGTAGCATAACGTAGCACTGGAGACCATGAGTCTGGAGCCTGCTGAAGTAAGTCCAAGCTCCGCTTTGTCACTGACTAGATGTCTTGGGAAGTTACTTGGCTTCTCTGTTTTCTTAAATACAGATAAAAATTGTGGGGATTAAATGTGTTAATATATGTGACACCCATAGACTGTTGCCTGGTGTATTCGGTGTCCTCACTGAATCTTAATTATTATTTGTCCCTGAAATTCTTTCTAAATGTATAGTAAGCTATATTACATTTTTTCCAATGCTTCTTTAGAACCCTTTAGCCAATGGAAACTGGTTAGTATGGCAACATATACTGTATGTTTTCAGCTCTATCCGATTGTGACATATACTGTTGTTTGCTTTCCAACTCCCATTTTGTCCCTCCCTTCTCATTGTCTTGTTCAAGTGTCCTCACTTCAGTCAGCTAGAGGCCGAAGGGTGTTAGACTCTTCTCCAAAGGTGAATCGGGTTGTTGGGAGCCAATGTGTGGTCTTACTCTCATTTTAAGTAATTAGTGAGGCTCAAGTAAGTGAATCTGCCCTTGCTCGTGGCAACTGAGAAGCAATCTGCAAGAGGATGAGTGAGAAAAATTTTTCTCACTAAAATATACCTAAAGGGTATATTTTGGACACTATCTTGTGTAAATATGGTATTCGGAACTGCTGCAGACAACTTGGAATCACAAGGGGACACAGCCATAAACTGAGGTTGACTCACAGTGGAAAGATGGGACTTACAGAGTCTTTGACACTTGCTGGTGAGCTGCAGAATTAACCAACTCTAGAACTGCCTATCCATGGGCTTATTTTAATATTAGTCCTTTATTGTTTAAGCCACTTTTAGTAGGATATTTTTAACTTGACAGAAAGCATATTAACTGAAACATATCCGTCATTGTCATTTGCTGAGACCTCTTCCATTTATTATGTGAGAAAACTAGTTTTGACTTCAATGTCTGAACATGTAAAGTGGTAGTACTGGACATATTACAAAAAAGAAACAGGTAAAGCATCCTGCTATACCCTAAAAATTTTAAATTATATTGTGCCTTCCAATAAATTCAAGAAAACCAAAGGAAGAAAAGCCTCATACAGTGACTGGGATGAATTGGTTATGCTACAGTGTTCTGTTGGCAGCACTGGTTCCAAACTGCTGCCATTTCTAGGAACGTATGTCACCTACCACTGCCTAACAAAGGCTTGCATATACTGGGTGTCCTTTCTTTTCTCTTGGCTCTTCTCCCAGAAGTGATCAATCATTGAATTCTTGCATTGAGTCATGTCACCATGTTGTAGCATATTAGATTTGACCCTAAAGTTAAGGTCATGTCAGGTACTATTTGCTCTGTAAGAGTGTTTATGTTTGTACTTTTTTTTTCTTTTATTACATAGTTTAAATTCTTACTGGGTCAGTTGGCCAAAATGGTCTTGGAAGAAAGGATTTAAGAATTCTCTAAAAAAAATTATTAGTTGGTTCCATCTTTGCAAACCAGTATATAAATTCCATATGAATGGGAGAAATGTTCCTGAAAAATTGTTTCATAGCTGACATAATCACAAAGATTAAAGCAGTTTCTGTCACCTCTGTTTCCTTAGCTGATAAGGATGGAAATTTCAATCAAAGGTGCTGTTTTTGTTATTGTTTGTTTATAGAATAGGGCATTGCTGAATGGGAAATACATTCTCTGTCTACAAACTTCTTTAGTGGGTTTTAAAAATAGGACATTAAGAAGGAAAATTATTTGTCTTGCCATTTTGAGCAATATAGAGAATAACTTGATAAAATTACCCTGAAACAGAAACTTATAGGGGGGAAAATGAAAGAAAGAAACCACTGGCTGATATTGAGAAGGCATAGAGTGAGTGCATGTGATGCCTTCCTCACTCATTAATTGGGCAAAAGCTCTGGATAAGTTTATACTACTTTGCTTGCAAGTTATTCTCTATACTGCATTTTTTAAAATAAAGTCCACCTACCCTAAAAGTTACTAATTTTAGAAAACTTTAGAAGGAATTTGTTTTACTACCCCTCACCCAGAGTAAATGAATAATGGTAAATTTCCTTCCATTCTTAGCTCTAAGTTTGTATTTATTTTTTAAGTAACTATGAACATGTTATATAATCATGTATGTGGTAATGCTGATTATTTTTAAATGGCATGTTAATTCTGATTTTAAAACAACACATCCTCGCTGAAGAATATTTGTAAACTCAACACAAAATAAATCATGTTACCATTGTTACATTTTAATATATTTTCATACTTTTTTGTAAGTTTTAAGGTATTACTTTATATATAATGGAATTAATCAATTCAGGTGTATATTCAGTGAATTTTGTCAACTGTATGAAGTTAAGTAGTGAACCACCACAATCTGGTTATAGAACATGGCTATCACCTAAAAATTTCCCCTTTCCCCTTTGCAGCTTCCCCCCACTGCTACCCTGTCAGCCATTGGTCTGCTTTTTGACAGTAGTTTTGCCTTTATTAGAATTTCAAAAAGATGGGATCACATATAGTTAAATTTTGTATATAGCTTTCCTCAGCCATAAAGATTTGAGATAATTCCTGTTGTTGCACATATTCTTTTGTTGTTGTTTCATATTGCATTATGTTGTTTTTACCAACTTATTCATTCACCACCTGAAGGACATTTGACTATTTTCAGTTTTGGGGTTTTTTTTGGCTATTATGAATAAAGCCGCTATGAACGTGTATACAAGTCTTTGGTTGTGTGTTTTTACTTCTCTTGGTTAAATACCCAGGATTAAAATTGCTGTGTGTTGGGGCTGGGGCTGTAACTAGAAGGAAGAATGCCCCTGGGTTCAAACCCCAGCACTCCCCCCCAAAAAATTGCTGTGTCACAAGGTAAGCATGTTTATAAGAAACTGCCAGACTTTGGGGAAGTGGGTACATTTTTGCATTCCCAACACAATGTCCAGCTGTTTCACATCCTTGCCAGTACTTGGTATTCTTAGTTTTGTTTTTTTTTTTTTCTCTAATGTTAACCATTTGTGGATGTGGAATTGTTTCATTATTTTAGTTTTTTTTTTACTTTTATGATGAACATCTCTTCATCTGCTTGTCTGATTGGGAGTTAATATATCTGACTAGGGAAGAGGGAGGATTATTAATTTTAGATATGCAGAAAGTTATTTTCCTTGTCATTGAAAATATCTGTTTGCTAACTCTTCAGTTGGCTGGTCAACAGTGCAGATTTAAGCCATTGAAATCAGGTGCCAGAAAAAAACAGTTTTAGGAAGTCATGATGGCAAGGTATATATTCACCATGAAGTGAGGGATAAGGCCATGAGAAGGCATATTTCTTGGTGTTGAGGAAGGGGCGCCACCATGGGAGCACTGCAGAGCCAGTCTTCACCGGGGATGACAGAGTCCAACCAGTCCTGCTGAGTCACGGACTTCCTTTTAAATTGTGATGACTGTTTTTCTAATTCTGTATGTATGGTATTAATTTGCAAGGATTTTTTTTCCAAGACAACAATGGTATATTTCTGAGTCCTTTGTCACGTTACCTTTACACAATGAAGACAACTTGGGTAGGAATAAAATTCATATTAGTAAAGCTATGAAATAGTGATTCATCTGTGATTTTTCTTTCCAGGCATTCTAGCTACAAACGTGTGTGTGTGTATGTATTCAACTCATTTGGATAAATGCCAAGGAGTGTGAATATTGGATTATATGATAGGAGTGTTGAGTTCTGTAAGAAACTGCGAAACTCTCTTCCCAAGTGGCTTTTGCATTCCAGCCAGCAATGAATTAAGAGGTTATTCAGTGTCCTCACCAATATCTGGGCATGATGGTGCACACCTGTAAACCCAGCTACTCAGTGCCTGAAGCAGGAGGATTGCAAGTTTGAGGCCAGCCTAGGCATCCTAGCAAAACAGTGTATCAAAATAAAATTTTAAGAAAGAGCTAGGGATGTGGCTCAGTGGTAGAGCTCTTGGCTGGCATGCAGAAGGCCCTGGGTTCTAGCCCCAGTACCACAATAAATAAATATTCAAGGTGGTTAAAAGTCTTATATTTTAGTTATTTTAACATGTATAATGGTGTCTTATTGTTTTAATTTGCAGTTTTCTGACATATGATGTTGAGCATCTTTTCATATGTATATTTACAATTTGTATATCTTTGAATTGTCCAATTCTTTGACCATCATTCAAATCAAGCTGATTTCTAATTGGTGTTGCATTTCAAGGGTTCTTTGTATATTATGGATAAAAATCCCTTTCACAATTAAGTGTTTTACAAAGATTTCTTCCCTCTCTGTGTCTTGTCTTTTTGTTCTATTAACAGTCTCTTTCATAGAACTGAGGCTTTTAATGTGAATGAAGTTCAATTTATCATTTTTTTTCTTTTAGGTTATACTTTTGGTGTTGTATGTATATCGCCAAAACCCCCCGTCACCTAGATTTTCTCCTGTGTCATCTAGGGATTTATGGTCTTGCATTTTCCATTTAGCTCTAAGTTTCAAATAAATGGGCATTTCTTAATTTTTGTTGTTGATTTCTAATATAATTATACTGCAATCAAAGCACTCACTCTGTATAACTTCAGTCCTGTAACCATTGTTGAAACTTGCCTTACAGCCCAGGAAGTAGCCACCTGCTGTAAACATGTGCTTGAAAAGAACATCTGCCAGTCATTACAGTGTCCTATACATGCCTAATATGTCAAGCTGTCGCCATTAAAATTTTCCATACCTTTTCTGATTCTTTTCTACTTTTCTTATCAAATGCTGAGAGATATGTTGAAGTATTTTGTGCTTTGCTTTTGGACTTATGGTATTTCTGCCTACTTTTGCTTCATGTATGTTGAGACCATACTACTGGGAGAATATGTATTTCCAGCTACACAACTGTGATGCTGAATGGGTGTCTTAAGTCACTGTATTTGTGGTCTTTTGTTATGCAGCATTAGAAACTAATTTAGAAGGGTTCATTCTTTGCCTCCCATCAAGATTCACAAGGTGGCAAATTTCACAAACACAAAGATCTTCTATACAGGGTAGCTAAAATGAATAGTAAGATATGCTCCAGGGCAAAAACACAGTAAGGGAACTGTGTACTGTTTAAGATTGGCTACTTAATCCTGCAGGTACTTAGTCCTATGAGAAGAAACAGCATGGCCCAACTCTTAGAAAATGCTCCAGTCTTCTAGGGCAGCTGATGCCAGCAGGCACCCAAAGAGAAAATATGGTTCCCTGCAATGTTAGCTATTGGTGCCTTTTGAGTACAACTCTGATTTGGCCCCAAATCCAGAAAACCATAAATTGAACACTAGAACTAAATTAAATCACACCAGCACAAAGGGACAAGTATATACAAAATCTTTATAAATTCACAAATTTTGTTGAAAGTGTACAAACAATCTCAACACACTGGGAAAAAAATGACATTTTTTCCCCACAAAGTCACTGTACAATTCAGAGAAGGTATTCAAAGAAACTGAACTAGGTTTGAAAAAAATTCCGTGTCATGTTAAAAACATTGTGAATGTGTTAAATACCTGCTGTACAACAACACTTTAACAGCCGTACTAATCTGCTTGCGAAACAAGGCTTCGATTTATAAGATACACATGCTTCCAGAACTGTTTAACACTTCCGCTATAAATTAATTCACAAGATTCATACAGTTGCTTTTTAGCTTCAACTCCGTATTAGCAAAAATAGTACAAAATGTCCTTGCAAACAAATTTACTTTCCTTCCTAAATAAAACATGGTATTAGATTAAATTACAACTTGTTAGCTTCTCCTCTAAAGTCTGTGACGTGTTGTTATTAAAGAGGAAACAGACTTTTCTGTCTTGCAAGCCTGAGCCATCTCTTGCTACAGCCACTGCTACTTCATTCATATCCTTGCTCAGACCTCAAGGAACTCAGGGCCTGAGATGTCTTTTGCAACCACAATGTGTGCACAGGTAAGAGAGCAATTTGAGGTGAGAAGCCCCGGGATCCCTGTCCCAGCTTACTGCAGAGGTGGAGGGGTGCAGGGACGTGTGAGCCAAGCACACTCACCCACATACTTGGCTTCAGTAACCTCACTGGGTAACTGGATGGCAGACAGTAGCTGGGACACGTCATGCACAGAGCTGAGTCCTCCAAATATGTATACTTTGCCAGACTGTACCCCTTTGTTGAAGAGGATGGAGGGAGGAGAAAGGGAACATAGCTGCCAGTAAAATTTGTTTCTTCCTTCCCAGTCTTCTTAAATCCTCACTACCTCTTTATGGAATCTACTATTAAAATGACTTTTGTCTCCCCTTACACTAGTAGAAGAAATAAATTTCTGCAGAAACTTCACTGCAGTCTCGCAGTGAAGGGAGACTCCAACCCCTGCACAAGAGGCATTAGTGCAACTAGAATGAGTTCCCAGTAAGGTCAAGACAGTTTAAAGAGGTGCCATGAGGACTTCTTGATACCTTCCTAGGCTTAATTTTCCCTTAAAATCATTAAAGTATGTTCCATCAAATTTCCTACTGGGAAATAAATAGGAACAGTAAAAAACCAGGCATATTGAAAGCAAAGCCACCTCACGTTAGCTTTTTATCAGCTCATTTGGCAACATTAAAAAAAAAGTAGGATCCCCATCTTATGTTCAGAATTTTCTCACATAGGTGAACCATCTACATTCTATGCTACTTAAAGTAGCTCAGGTTTATAGGCTATACTTATCTAAGACCAATATTGAGTGAGATGGATTTAAAAAAAAATCCTTAAAGGAAGGCACCTCACTTTCCCTCTAAGGAGGAAAATGGTAACAAAAATTCAAGTGTCAATTTCCCTTTCCTGGGAAGAGGTTCAGAAACACGTGACAGCTCACCTTCTGAAGTCTACCAATCCCTTTGAATTAAAAAGCATTAGAATCAGATGAGAAAAAGAAGAGTCAGGAAAAATATGTGCAAAATTGGGCATTCCTTAAGGACAAAGTTGTGAAAATACTGGAAAAAGACACATATAGGAGAATTTTAAGGGGGGACAGTAACATTTTTAGTGAAGTAAGGACAGAGAAAACCAGGATACAGCATCTGATATACTTGTTTATGCCAGAATGCGGGGGCGCGAGGAGCGGAGACTAGCTGATTCCTGAAGCGGACTGCTCCACGTACCTAGAGAGGTCTGTCAAAGATCCTTCCGTGAAAACAGCTCTGTGAACTGTGTCAGGCAGCTCTGTTCTCCTGAGAGGGGAGAGCAATCTGGCAAGCTTAAAGGCAAGTGTTTGCAGTCTTAAATTTTAAACAGGCTGTGATGAAATTAACAGTAAAACCAGAGCAGAACCAACCAGCCTGCCATTCTGTCGTGCAACTCTCGCAGTCACAAAAGGCCACGTGGAGGCTACACATTGGTCTCCAGTCCCAGCAAACGTCCCATTCTCTCCACGTTCTTATCAATTGTAGCTTGACACGTTATCTCCTTGGCGCACTCCATAGGGAACCAGCCCCTTTCTCCATCTCGAAGTCGTTCCCCCTCATACCAGCCTGCAGGGAGAGCAGAATGCCATCAGGCAGGCGTGTTTGGAGGAATCTGATGATGAGAGTTCAGGACCAGCATTACTCTGCAGGTTGAGTACCATGGCAGATGAAAGGTGTCAAGAGAGGGGAGACAGAGGGAAAGGTCGAAGAGAGGATGAATGACACCACCGTGGGGATAGAACATGAGCAGAAGCCCTGGAAGGCTGAGACAGGAGGATCCGGGTTCGCGGCCAGCCTCAGCTACTTCCGCAACTTAGTGAGACCCTGTTTCAAAATAAAGAATAAAAAATAGGGCTGGGGGTGTAGCCCGGAGGTAGAATGCCCCTGGGTTCAATCCCCAGTACTGCAAAAAAAAAAAAAAAAAGAAAAGCCCTGATGTAGTGAGGTCCAGAGGACTTGTGAACTTGGGCTGAGCTAGGGTTGCTTTGGGTAGGGACAGCAGGGGAAAAATAATTCTTTTGAAAATAAGGGCCTTTGAAGATGAGAACTAGGTCCCTGGGGGACTGGGAGGGAAACAAAACTTTTTTTTTTTTTTGCAGTACCGGGGATTGAACCCAGTGGCGTTCTACCTCCACACTACACCCCCGTTCCTATTTTTTATACTTTATTTTAAAACCAGGTCTCACAAAGTTGCGGAGAGCCTCACTAAGTAGAGAGAGAGGGAAAGAGAGAGAGAGAGAGCTGAGGCTGGCTGCGAACCCAGATCCTCCGGTCTCCGCCTCCCAAAGTACTGGGATTACAAGCGTGCGCCACCATGCCCGGCGTGAAACAAAACTTTTTAATGGGTCTTTTGAATATCAAACCAGTTGACTAAGCTGATTCAAAAGCAAATGTGTAGATAAATGAAAAATTGTAGATTAGAGAGGGGCAGGGGGATACAAGAAGACTGAGGAAGGTGCATAAAATGAAGAGGCCGTTAGGATAAAAGCTTTCAAATCTATCAAAGTCCCTAAAATACCTCTCTTATTTATTTATTTATTTATTTTTGTACTGGGGATGGAACTCAGGGACATTCTACCTCCAAGCTATACCCCTACCTAGCCATTTATTTATTTATTTATTTATTTATTTATGTATTTACATTTTGAAACAGGGTCTAGCTAAGTTGCTGAGGGTCTCATTAAGTTGTTGAGGCTGGCCTCAAAACTGTGATCCTCCTGTCTCAGTCTCCCAAGTACTGGGATGACAGGTGTGCACCACCACACCTGGCTCTCTAAGTCACCTTTAGGACTCTCAGAAGTTTCCAATTTAGAACACAAAATCTCAGGTAGGAGGAAAAGGAGTAAGGACAGGGAAGAAGTAGAGCCATTCTCAGGGCTGAGCTGGCAGCACCCGAGGCCTCGCACACTAATATCTTGGTTACAAGGCTCCTTGGGGTCACGGCCCAAGCTCTGGATCAGGAGTCCCCACTTACCATCGCCGACTCGCTGATAAACGAGGACCACGTCAGACACCTGCAGGGAGAGTTCATCTGGCTGCTTGGCTGTAAATGACCTAACGATTTCCACCTGGGTCAGTGCTGAGGAGGAAAGGAGACATACTGAGCTTCCCGTGGCAGAGGAGAAAAAACAACACAGGCGCCAAGCCGGGGGGGGGGGGGGGCTTTGCTCAGTTTTGTGCAATTTGGGCCGGCACTAACATAACAAGGTAGGCTGCCCTCAGGAAGTGGAAGGTCTTTTCTAGGAACTCTCTTGCTTGGCTAGGAGCTCTAGAATGTCAGAAGCTCAGGTTTGAGGGGCCCTTTCGGGTGCAGGAGTGCCCTTGATAACAGCTGTGATCCATTAGGCATGTCACACCTGGAGCAGAAAACAGCCATTGTGTACTGGGGAAACTGAGGCAAGAGTAGGTGACATGCGAAGACTGTGCAACTGATGGTAAACTGCAACAACCCAGCTCTCCGGATGTCACCAGGGCCCCTCTCCACCCCAGCAGCAGCGGTGCAGGGAAATTGGCAGTGCTTAGAAGTCGTAAGAGCACCAACCAAAAGCGTACAGGACATTTTACAGTTTCTCCAAAACGCTGAAGCAGAGGATAAAACAATTAGCTTCAGTAGCATGGTACTGACTGACATGACTTCTTTCTTAATTTGTTTTTAAATATAAATTTTGATTTCAAGCCAATCACTTTGGCTTTGACGCTAAAAGCTGATATTTGGGAGCTCCAGGCTCACCAGTTTTGCTGCCCTAATTCTTTGGATTTGACCTTCCAACTTCCACTAGAATCATTCAAAAGCATAACATCAAAGTTAAGAAGTTAATAATAAGCCCAGGACACCACCTGATAATGCAACAGTCCCTAGTTCTTTGGAAGGCAAAAAAAAAAAAGCAGTTTCTCTTTTTCTTTTTTTTTTTTTTTTTGTGGTACTGGCGTTTGAACACAGAGGCATTCTATCTCCGAGCTATACCCCCAGCCCTATTTTATTCTTTATTTTGAAACAGAGTCTCACTAGGTTGCGAAGAGCCTCACTAAGTAGCTGAGGCTGGCCGTGAACCTGTGATCCTCCTGTCTCTGCCTCCCAAGTACTGGGATTACAAGTGTGCGCTACCGCACATGGCTAAAAATGCAGTTTCTTAACATTACCACTTAATTAAATAAAGGTCCAAAGGAATGGTTAAGTAATTTTCCTTAGGTTGAAAACTTTTGGCTTAAACTTGGAACTTTAGCCCATTAACAACAGCTAACAATTTAAGAGCTTTATAGTTCTAATAGGGCTCTCACCATGTATAATTTACCTTAAGCCTCACAATAAGCCTGTGTTGTATATAAATGATATTTCTGACTTGCAGATGGTTAAACAGGCTCAGGAAGGTTAAGCAAGGATTTGCCTCATTTACATAACAAAAAACTGCACCTTGGATTTGAACTCAGACCTCCTGACTCCCAAAGCAGGAGTCACGCACCTCTGTTTGTTGCAAGGCAGAAGAAGGAGGAGACCCTGGAGGAAACCTATGAATTTAGACAGTGCTGTGGTGGTGTCGCCCGCCAATCTGCCCAGCGTCCAGCAGGGGGCAGTGCCTCTCCACGGTGCAGAGCTGCTGCCCTGCCAGGGTACTCACAGGTTCGGTCTGGCGAAGGCTTCCCGCTGCTGTGTCCCAGGGCGGTTATCCAGCGGGCTCGCTCGCTCCTAGACACAGAGGGCAGATCCAGGTGAGAGATCCGAGGTGTTTAGACACACATGGAGTATGTCCTAGACACCCAGTGCAAACCCATTCCAGAAAACTGGGATGGGGGTGGAGGATCCCCAGAAGGGTAGGGGGCCGGCCAGCCCTTCAAATCAATCAAGGGTGACAGTTATTTAAATATAATGTTCTGAGGAATCTACAATAGAGAACTAGTCATCATTGTCAAAAGACTTAAGTAAATTTGGCTAGTTATTGATTAAATGGAATTTCTCAAATGACAGTTCAACATTTAATAGAGGACTGATTACACTACACATTATAATCACAAACATACTTAACATTCAAAATCCTATCTTTAACATTCCAAAAAAGGTGAATTTCAGTTTTTAAAAAATCCTAGCAAAGTAGTCTCTATTAATTTCTCTTTCTTTCCCACACACTCAAACCCTTTTGCAAAATAAGACAAGAAATTTGACATATTTACCATTGTTTTATCCGTATACAACTAACTTTGCCAAATATGAGCTTTATTGAAATATAAATTCCTTGACTATATTTAGATGATTGATCTCAAATATTTTAAGATGGTTTAATGAGTACAGCAAAAACTAAATAAAAAACAAAACCAAGACTTCTAAAACACAATACTTAGCGTAATTGCATGAACAACATAATCAACTAAAGGATCAAAAGTTTCAGATAAGCAAGCATAGCTCCATAATACAATCATTCCCAGTTTTGTATTTTGATAATAAAGTATTAGAATTGCAACTAATTGAATTAAAACATACACACACACTTTTAACTCTCTTCAGAAGCATTCATTATATCACATTCATTAACCCACTTGTGTCAGATAAGAAAGAGCACCTGAGCTCCACTGTCCTATGTAATCAGAAAGTCCATCCAATGTAGGAAGCTTGGAGGTGACTTAAGTCAAGGTTCATCTCCAGGACCCACTCAGCCTTCTTCTTCTTCTTTTTTTTTTTTTTAGAAACTCATGTTTATTTTCCGTCAACCTCCCACTCAGCCTTCTTAAGAAGGGTCCCAGGACTTGAAGACCTTTACGCCCAATACTTGAAAATGTTTTTTCTCTTGTAACACCTGCACCTGGAGTTTCTTGTCACTGTCCCCATCTTCACTCCCCATGTGCACCCCTCGGCCACGAGAGGCAGGGCAGACCATGTATCATAGCTGTCCCACGCCCTCCCACGTACTTTGTCACTCAAACGCCCACTTCCTCTCTCTACCCACGTAAGTCCACATGTTACTGCCTTTTTTTTTGGCGGTACCAGGGATTGAACCCAGGGGCATTCTACCTCCGGGCTACACCCCCAGCCCTATTTTTTATTCCTTATTTTGAAACAGGGTCTCACTAAGTTGCAGAGGGCCTCACTAAGGAGCTGAGGCTGGCTGCGAACCCAGATCCTCTGGTCTCAGCCTCCCAAGTACTGGGATTACAAGCGTGCGCCACCACGCCCAGCATGTTATTGCCATTTTAAAATGCTTTCCTCGAAGAACAACATACATCAAACAAACTGCCCTAGTTCACAAGTGTATGTGTACACGCTGGTCAGATCCATAACCAATCAGTAACCTCTGTCCAAAGGTAACAGCTACTCTGATTCCCATCACCATAGATTAATTTTTCTGATTTTGTACTTCATTTTATTTATTATTTATTTATTTATTTATCTATTTATTTTTTGTGTGTGTGGTATTGGGGATTGAACCCCTGGGATGTTCTACCTCTGAGCTACACCCTAAAACCTTTCATACTTTTAATGTTTATTTATTTATTCATTTTTTGTGGTATTGGGGATCAAAACCAGGGGCATTCTACCTGAGTTACATCTCTATTTGTATTTTATTATTTATTTTGAAACAGGGTCTCACGAAGTTGCTGAGGGCCTGGCTAAATTGCTGAGGCTAGCCTCGAACCTGCGATCCTCCTGTCTCAGCCTCCCAAATATTGGAAATTATAGGCGCTGCTACTACATCTGACTCAGTTTTGTACTTTAGGAGGTGGAATTCTATACAATTCTATAGAAATGTACGCTTTTGTACTTAGCTTCTTTTGCTCAGCATGTCCACTCAATATTGAAAACGCAAGCCTCCCCTCCTTCGGGTGGCCTCTTCTGTATGTACACCCACGCTGTCCCTCTCCTAGTCTGGTAATCCTGTCCCCAGTTCTGTCACACTGCTGGTCCCTGGTAAGCCACAAGAATTCAGGCATGCGATCTGTTTGGTTCAATGCATTATCTGCAGAGCCCTGCCTGGCGCACAACGGGGGCTCAGTAAACACCAGCCCACAAATGAACCCTATCATTCACTGCACAATGAATTCAATCATTTGCCAACTCGCCTGCCTAGTTCTCTTACGGGGTCATGAACTCTGGCAGGGCAGGAATTAGGCCTTGTTCTAAAGAATACCAAGAGGCACCACTTGTATGCCAGGTATGATGCTAAGTACTAAGTAACTTCCAAGTATCATCTAGTCTAATCTTTACAATAGCCTCTGAAGGAAACTGTTATCTCCATTTTTAAAACAAACTTGGAGATAAGCACCTGCTCCCAGGCAGTCTGGATAAAAGAGGTGGTGTTCCCCTGCAGGTGCTTCTAAGACAATGAGGGAAGGTAAGAAGGGTGGAAACCATGGTACACTAAAACAAACTTATTTAGAAGAATAAAATGAGGCTGGGCCCTGGCCAAGCTGCTGTGTCAAGTACTAATATGCACAGTTTATACACAAACTGATGACACTGTCTTGCTTTTAAAAACTGTCTTTTGCTCATAAAAGACAAAGGACTTTATAGTGGTTTTAGAAGGAATAAGTAAAACCCAACTTCCTTTAAAATAAACTCCAAGCCAATAGTTGAATCTTTACTATCTCTTTGTTGGGATAAGATCTATATTATACTCAGGTTCTACCGGAATTTCCAAAGTCCAAAGCCAACTGAAAACTAGTATCTTACAAGTTTTTTCTCCCAGAGAAATCTCCAGGACCCTTTGTGTCTCTGTGCTGTACCTAACAAGCCGGCCTCACCCGGGGTCACCATTGCATCTTTCCCTGGCCCACACTGCTGTCTTCCCCGAGTCATTTGGAGCCAGATCCTGCACATATGGCTTTGCAGGCAAGGCGGGTCTCTGGATCCAGTGGCCTGCCTGTCCAACAGTCCAGATGAAATCTCTAGCTGTGGCCCGCTGCCTAGATGCTAATGGCATCCCTCAGACACAGCGACCACAGGGACTCCAGAGGACAGAACAAGACACTCCTTGTTGCCCTGGCTGAAAGGAACCGCTTCTTGAAAAGGCTTCCATTGAGTTGGTCCCGCCCCCTCTTAGAAGCTGTCAAAACGCAGGACTTCCCTGGGGCTCCAAGAACCCTGCCAACTAGTCCTTCCCACCAAGAAGCAGGAGGAACTGCATCTCTAAAGCAGGGAGGAGACGCACTCATTGTAAGAGGGATCCCAAGGACAAGAAAAACCAGGGCAGGGACATTCCCACTCCTAAATGTAGATATCAAGTCCTGGCTCACTCACAGACATCTCTTTCTAGAGGGACAATAGAAACCGAAGAGATGAATTTGCAATCCACTGCATACTCAGTTTGAGACTTCACGGGGATTACAAACAGTGGAATAAGAAAAGCTGTGCCCCTGTAAACTGACAGCCAAGGGGCACCCCCTTCCAAGGCTCCATCAGCACTCACTGAGTGCACAGATGGGGTGCAAAGTGAATAAATGGGGCCTCTTGCTGTCCACAGCCCTCAAAAGGGAGGAGCAGACAGAGCAGAAAACAGTCACAGAAACCCCAACACAGCCAGTCCTGCGCTGAGAAAGTGCACACTACTTAAAACACACCTGACCCAGGCAGAGAAAACAGATTTTTTACTTTTATTTTATTTATTTTTTTTGGTACTGGAGATTGAATCCAGGGGAGATCTACCTCAGCCACACCCCCAGCCCTATTTTATTTTTTAGTTTGAAACAGGGCCTCACTAGGTTGCTTAGAGTCTCACTACATTGTGGAGGCTGCCCTTGAACCTTTGATCCTCCTGTCTCAGCCTCCTAAGCACGGGGATTACAAGCGTGCGCCACCACGCCTGGCAGAGAAGATGAATTTGAGAAAAGACTCTTGACCTGAGTACGGTAATGGCCATACTCAAGTCTAGCTGCCATAGCCCCCTCCCCTCCCCGTTCTCTATGATGGAACAAAAAAGGATGTCTCCACACTTTCCTACTCACGAGCCAGCTGTGGTGCACCTGGCCCGGCCTCTCCTCCACTGGACTAATAAACGCAGTAGGTTTAAACTTAATGGCACAGAAGCAAAAGATGCAGAGAGCCCAACTTCTTGCTGTGTACTAGGAATCTGCTGGAGGACAGGTGTGTACCGAAAAAGGAGTGGGTTTTGAAATTGCAAAGGCGGATTGCAGATGAGACCGCAGCTGGATGGAGTGCGGGAGGGCCAGGTGGCCACGGACAGGTTTTCCTGACTTCTCAACTGAAGAGACCTTTGCTGGGCTCTGCCTTCCTTTCATCCCTCGTAAATGGCATTTGATCAGTTATGCTTTCTGTTCCTTCTCATCGCCTACACCTTGCGCTGCGGCTCCTTTTGAAACGTCTCTACCTGTGACCTCGGAGAAAAAGGCCTCAGAAGCACAGGGAGTAGAATTTGCAAAGATGGTTGTTTTGGTCCGCCCCTGCACGCATCCAGCACAGCCACATTAGTCGGAAAGAAAAGCCGCAGGGTAAAAATGTCACCATAGTGGCTGAGAAAGGAAGATTGCAGGTTCAAAGCCAGCCTCAGCAACATCGCAAGGCTCTCAGCAACTTAGCTGGGACCCTTAAAAATAATAATAATAATAATAAAATGGGGAGACTACAATGCACCAATAAAAACATGAAAAAAAATAAAACCGAATAAATATTCTTTAATAAAAAAAAATAATAATAATAATAAAATGGGGCCGGGGGTGTAGCTCCGAGGTAGAATGTTCCTGGGTTCAATCCCCAGTACTCCACACCCCCCAAAAAAGTCACCATGAATGTTGTGAGACAGAGCCCCATAAAACTGGATACCAGCTCAACTTACCTAATTTAAAAAATCTAACCCAAGCAAATTAATATCACTAGCCCACTAAAAAGAGCTCTAAAATTTGCTTTTGTGACATGCTATATAATTAAATCAATTATTTCTTGTTTATCACATAAAGTAGCTCCTGAGACCTACAGCCTGGTCTTGAATCCTTAAATAAACCTGAACTGGTTAGTTATCTGTTGATAATTGATTAAAAGACCTCACTGATAAGAGACCCTTATCTGCTCCCTCCAGTCTGATGGGGGTCAGTGATAAGGATCATGCAAGATCAAGTATTTTGAGAGGCACTGTGAAATGTAAAAAGCTCATTATTGGATTTAGGTAATAGATTCAACACAGAAAAATATTATAAAATGAAATAAATATATATTTCCACCTAAACTATCTTCTATGTATTGTAATTTACCTTAGGGGACTGAAGAATTCGATTGTGTGTGGTCTGAGATACCACTCACAATTTTATTCCACCCCACTTACTTCCTGTTGTTAATTAAATCAATCAAGGCAGGAAGAGCACAGAGTCTCTTTGCAAACAATGCCCCTTTATCAGGAGGCCCAGGGACTGGGGCTCTGAAGGGCTAAGAGCACCAACATTCATCATGCTTACGGTTCACTTTGTGAATGAGAAGTTTTAAGAAGAATCTTTGGAGTCAGTATGATGGCCCATGCTTATAATCCCAGTACTTGGGAGGCTGAGACAGAAGGATCGCAGGTTCAAGGCCAACCTCAGCAACTTAGCAAGACCCTGTTTCAAAATAAAAAATGAAATAAGGCTGGGGGTGTAGAAAAAATAGGAAAAGAAGAAGAATCCTCTTTGATTATAGTTTAAGGTAATTCTATCCCATAGCAACACAGAATGGGTGAGGGAAGTTTGCATCTATCACAGAACATGTCTGAGATGAGCCAAGATGCCTCCTCCTTGTATCCACTGGACCCAAAGGACATCCAAGTCCAACTGAACACACAGGAAGCCAGGGCCTGCCGGTCCTCTGAGTCAGCTGCAGGCCCCTCTTTATTCTAATGAAGGCAGACAAAGGGGGCTCTGGCTCCCACATTCCTCTTGAGACGCCTGGAGGGAAAGGATGTGGCAGCGGCCCCATGGTCTTCCTTTGTCCTTTTATAAAAGGCAAGCATTTGTATTTTTCACAGACTATTGTCTCATTAGCAGTGCAATGACTTAAGATTTGTAACTGGCAAACAGACACCACACAGTATACATGGCTTAGATACAGAATGTCTAACCACATCCTCACTAGCAAAAGTTGAAAAACAAGTGGAATTTGGGGAAAACTTGCTCCCGCAGCAACAAAAAGGGCAGCAAAAAGAGAAGGACAGGAAGCTGCATTTCCCTAAATGTGGCTACTACTAAACCTACTTTGCTCTATGTACAAAGCAAATAATAATAATGATATAATAATAATAATAATAATAATAATAAAGAACCAGGACCAGAAAGGAGCCACAATTGGGGATTAGCAATGAAACAGGGCAGGGAAAATGGATAGGAGTCTATCAGGGTGGTTGAAAAGGTAAATGACTAAGAAGGAGGTGGTGGAAAGGAAGTCTAGAGACGCAACAAACTCTCCTATAGGAAGATCGAGCAAGCAATAGGTCTGTTCAGGCAGAGAGGCATAGAAAGGGGCAGCAGAGTGGAGAACACAAAGGACCAATGTGCTGTCATTGGGTGTGGAATGTCCCCGGAAGGCTCCTTTGCTGAAGGCTTGGTCCCCAGATGGCGGCGCTATTGGGAGGTGTTGGAAACTAGGAGGCGGGGCCTAGTGAAAAGCAGCAGATCATTGGCGGTGTGCCCTTGAGGGGATATTTTGTCATCCCCCTGCTCTTCTTTTCTCTCTCTGCTTCCTGGCCACCATGGGGTGATCAGCTTTGCTCCACCACATACTCCCTGCCAGGATGCTCTGCCTCACCCCAGGCCCATAGCCATGGACTGAAACCTCAAACTGTGAGCCAAAATAAGTCTTTCCTCCTTTAAGTTGTTTTTCTCGGGTATTTTGTCACAGCGGTGGAAAGCTGACGAGCACACAGTGGTACATGTACAGAAGTGCATACATGGAGCCAGGCATGGTGGCGCACGCTTGTAATCCCAGTACTTTGGGAGGCGGAGACCGGAGGATCCGGGTTCGCGGCCAGCCTCAGCTCTCTCTCTTTCTCTCTCTCTCTCTCTCTCCCTGTTTCTCTCTCTCTTTCTCTCTCTCTCTCTCTCTCTCTCTCTCCCTGTTTCTCTCTCTCTTTCTCTCTCTCTCT